>JABFPB010004433.1:0-14934 GCA_022817645.1 Ceratoteleas bidentatus | reverse complement strand
CAAAAGGTTCTGAAAATCGGAAATAGGATTGTAATGGGTGTTTGAGGTTTTACTTTGTATTTCACTATATTAAAAGATACATATATTTTATGTCATTGAGAAAGACATCCGACTATAGTCATTTTACATAAAACGTTAAGTAAAATTTGCTATATAACGGATTAATGTTCGCGAATTTGATATATTCTTGTAAAAGTAATTTAAAAATGAAAATGCGAACTTAAATGGAAAAGAGCTTATTTTAAGAAATTAACACTATCTTCGATTTATTTCGAAATTTTATAGTCGGTAATAATTCGTCATTTATTTAGTTCGTATTATTAAACAAAGTATAATAATTAACATTTATGAGTATCTGTTCCATTGAAAACAAGTAACACTACATCTCGAATAAGTGAAATTTTATTCGAGCATATAAACGTTGCAAATACGCTTACCGATATTTTCCTCAATTGTAATCTATAAAATTGTTTCCTTGTTTTCATGTATTATCATTATAATTGGCGTCACAAGTTTCTTTTGATTTGCAGAATGATTTTTCAAGTCTTACTTCTACCAATTTTCTTCGAACAAATTTAGAAAAATAAGCATTTGTCGACATTTGGATATTCTTCAAATTTTGTGCAAGTATGAATATTTTTTATAGAAATAGTATACCTGCTAATTCTGGAACAGCACTGACAAGATCTTCTTGTAAAACTTCTGTTTCTTTCTCATTGGGTTCGAGCGCATCGGGATCAGTTACATTTTTCACAGCAAACAAATTGATTAAGAAAAGAACTGCACGTTTTTGGTCTTTATCTGCAGGCAATGGCGGTGGCATCATCTCTGTAGCCAAAGTTGGATTTTCATTTTTTGCCTCATCTGAAATTTTGGAAATAAATGAGTTTTTTAGATAAAATTCTTGAAATGTAAATCTTCTAAAACTAATTTTAATTATAGACAACTTTTTGATTGATTTTAGATTCCAATGCAAAGTGAGTAAAAAAAATGTAATTGTACGACTTTGTATGAATTATCTTTCTATAAAATAACTAAGTATCTTTCTGCACTCGAAAATAACATACTGCATACACTTTATGAAGTGTTTTCAATACAGAATTATATAAAATATTTGTAAATTTCAAAAATTCACAAAAAATCTTCTAAATGTCAGCTATTTTTCAGTTATATTTCAGAAATACACGGGAAAACAAAGTATCTTCGAAAAAAACGTTTAGACACTTTTAGTGTCTTTTTCGTCAAAAATCATCTTCGTTTGAGACATTTTTCGTATCTTTTCACCAAAAACGTCTTAAAATAAGACACCTGTTTTTGTAGTGTAGTAGTTTCTAATAAATTCGTTCAAAATTAAAAAAATTTTAAATATGGAGGTACACGATATAAAATATGTAAATTTAATGAAAATTCTTAATTTAATTGATTAATTATTTAAGTTTACATACGTGTGCTTCATAAATATTGAAATAAAATAAGTTAAATTTATTTAAATTCCTTCTATTCAATGAAAAAATAAAAAATATCCATTATAAATATAAAAATCCTATTCCACATTTAATATTTCTCAAAAAGTGTATCAAGTGTCATTCACTCCGAATGAGAAGAAAATTTAAGTCTAAATATAAATGACAAATATAAAATATGTGCCTGTTTCAGGAAGAACTGGAACAGCGGAAATGCCACTAAGAGCTAACAGCAGCAAAACACACACTGTAGTGGTCCCCATGCTGTCTTTAGAAATTAGTTGTTTTGGGGCCAAAGAATCGCGACACTGCACTGAGCTTTATGTTTGATGTTACCGCTTTTATATACTCGATCCTGTAAACGTATGATAGATCCTGCCGGCAACTATACACGCGTAGAATCTCGAGGCTATTGCGTAATGGCAATGAGTAACGTGAAGCATAGCCATTGTCTGGTGGTCGCAAATATATAGCTAATCAAGACGTGGTTCGCATGTCACTTTTCGGTTTTCCCGTTGGGAGAATTTAAACTAATGACTCAAAAAATCACCGTGTCGCAAATAACACATTTGCATCGCTTGGCAGCGAGTATTTGTGTCGTGTCATAAACCTTAATCGTTTCGGATAAAAAATTCATCAAACCTGGTCGTTTGCGCGACTGTGTAATCCGATTCTGTGGAAATGCCGAATGATTGTTCGAATTTAGAAAAAACGAGGAAACACAGTTAGATCGGCTATATTTAAAATCGCGGGGATTTCACGCTCGGATAATATTTAAAAACAACTGATTTATAACATTTTTTTATATTACCATTCTTTAGTGGTAATATTAAAATTTACCATTTTGGTGGTATTTTTTAAATTTAACAGTGTTTGATTCGAGGATAAGAATACGAAAAATTAATTTTGCTTGTAATCATTCGATTGACGCGCGACGTGATTACATTTTTTTAATTTTGTGAACGGGGAATTCACGAATTAAAGCTAATCTGTTTGCAATCTCGATAACATCTTTTCTCATGAATATTCGCGGAAGAAGAGGAGCATTTTCCCCAGAATCTGATTGCACATCTGCGCGATTTGTATTACTGAAATTTGTATTCAGTTATAAAACTAAAAACGAATTCTTTCAAACTTGGATGGAAACATTTTATTAACTCTCAATATTTCTTGAGAAAAACCCATGCAAATATGGTTCTGTACTCTGTTGATTAAAATGAAGATGTATCGACAAATTGTGACTAAGTGATTAATAAAATTAATGTATCTACATTTATCAAATCCGTCATGGTGCTCGCTGAAGCTATTACAAATGTAAATGCTTACATTGAAAAATAACAATCACTTGTACCATTTAAAATAATTTGACTGCCATAAATCAATTGCAGTTACACGGAAACAATGAGCTATCCTAATTTCACGTGTTTTACCAATAAAAACAACTTTATTGGATTTTGAAGTAATTGTGCAATAGTATGTTTAAATTGCGTGTTTACAATCAAGTTTACAAACAGTTTGTAATTCTGACAAATGAAGAATTATAAACTGTTGAAGAATCAAGTGACGGAAATTTCAAGTTTCGCAGGTGAAACAAATTAACTGAGCATTAATGATTGCCTGTCATTTTTTCAGTCATCATCGCACATCTATTGATTTGATTGGGATTTACCTAGTTTTAGATTCACCGTGAACTGTGAGACGAATTTGTAATTAAAAGGTTACACTTTATATTATTATAATTATTTTTATTGACGTTAAAAAGTTTAATTTCGAAGAATCATGTATTGGATGAAGTGTGTGGAAAAATAAAAAATGATGATGTTCATTTACATTAGCTCTTTGTTTTACACAGTAATACAATTTAACATAAATTACATTTTTTTATTGGTTCGATTTCGTAAAAAAAGAAATTATACTGATCTTAAACAGGTTTTCATCTCACGTCATCTTTCATATTTAGAAGAGTAAACGAGTATCAGTATTAATTCGAGACGTTTTTATCACCTTTGAAAATTGCATTAATCAAAATTGATATTTACAAAATATATTTGAGATCTTTTTTTGTTTACTATTATTTGTATATATATATGAAATAATATTATTTGTATATTTAAGAAAAGAGGCTATTATAGACCGTAGAATAAAAATTAAAAATTTTTTACTTCACATTTCTTACAAGGATGTTCAATTGCAATTATGAAATTCAGCAGTTCAAAAACAACATCTCTTTATGATCACTTAAAGCATTTCATGCAATACAGATAATAATTTTCGTAGTAAATCGTTTGCGAGGAATAAGCAAAATCAATCGCTATCTTTAAATAAGGAATATTTAATTTTTTTCTCCGTTCGATCACTATAAAAAAGAAAAGTGCAAATATAATATTTCCTTAATTTTAATCCTTCTAATTATGATTTATAATCGAAATATTTGATCAGTAATTATTGTAAACAATTTTAGTGTCTTGGAAGAAAGTTTGCGCGCAGATATCAAACTGATATATCTTCTGCAATTATTTTTTTAATGCATGAGTCAATGCCAAAGCCTTGGCGGTTTAAGTAATGTATGCATCACACGTTCATTCGTTGCTGCGAGTTGTTTATCATCATGTGTATCATAACTGCAATAAACTAATTACGATGTAACTAACTATGTAAACTTCAACCAGAACCGATCACGACTTTTCGTACAAGAAACGAATGTTCGCTGTTACAGATATCAGAAATATGCTTATTCACATTGATTAGAACAAATTGACAGTGTTTTGACTTGAACTACGCAAGATATAAACTATTTTTATATTTTATTTCTACGCGTGTAATTGTTTTTTATGCTGACCACTGTATCATGTTTTTGCAATGTGTTAAATGTAGGTACTTATTACCAGTTTTTACTACTTTAAATTCAAGAAATACAGTTTAATGAGGTTTCTTAGTGTCTTCGTTTTCAAAGTATATTACTTTTGGATTTTAAACACCAAATATTAACAATTCGGAAATTTCCGTGCATAAGTGTCGGAGATAAATATTTTTTAAACAAAATTTGTTTAAAATACGAGTTGTACATCTTAAATTATAAAAAGAAATTTGAAAATGTTAAAGAAATGCCGGTGAGATTAAATTTTGTGTGCTTTTAGAAATATTTATTAGAAATTATTTTCCAACATTTGTTTTACTTTCAAAAAGTGTTTTAGTTGCGAAAAGTGTCATTTCCGAGAAATTAGTATATGAACTGGCCATAAGACCAAAGGTATATGGGTCTTAAAGCCATAGCAAAATGAGCAAGTTAAAAAATTATTTTCTCGACATTATTCCTGGCCATTTTTTCTCGATGCACGGCAAATTTGAAGTAATTGGCATTTATTTCATATGTCTAAGGAATCTCCTTAATTGTATATAACTTTTCTTCATTAATGTTTATAAAAATTATAATTCATTAAATTTAGAATCGATTGCTCAAGCAAAAAATCAGTGGAATAAGAATGGAAACTCAGCCCTTAAAAAAATAGACTGTTTTAAATTTGAGAAAACAGTGAAAAATAGTTATAGAGAAACATTGATTTAAAGATTTTTTTCGAAAAAACATTTGTTATTAACACACTCTCAAAACAGTCTATTTATCGTGAACGGAATCCTTTTATTATGAAAAAATTTTCCGCTTAAATTTGGCATAAAAGGAAGTCCTTTCATAATAAAAGGAATAGTTTTAATGCAAAACTAATACCGAGTTTTCAGTTTAAAATAAATGTTTTTCATATAAAATGAAGTTTAAGAGTGCATATTAATTTATTATTTAATTATTGTTAAGGGGTTTCATATGCCCAACGAGCTAAAAAATAGACAAAGTTTAATCACTGTTTTTACGAAGAGAGTAAAGGGTATTGACATGTGACTTATCCAGTATTGTTATTTGAACATTCCTTTATAAAAAACCTTATTTTCGACGAAAAATATTAATTTGTTTATAACAAAAACTGTCGATAAAAATATCAAGTTTAAACTAATTCCTTCCAGCAGACAGCATCATAAGTCTCTGAAAAATAATGATATTTTCAATTTGAAAACTGCGTTTTGTAAAGGAAGAGTGTCACTATCGGGCATGGGAAGTGATTTTTGAATGTCGAAAAAATAACAAAATGGCGTCCTTTTAAGCATAAAATGATAATGTTTGTATTATTGTAAAAATGATCTTTTTTTTTTAATTATGCCATTTTGCTATTTTTTCAAAATTCAAAAATCGCTTCCCATTCCCGATAGCGACACTCTTCCTCTACAAAACGTAGTTTGCAAATTGAAAATATCATTATATTTCGGAGACTTATGATGCTGCCCGCTAAAAGGAAATTTTTTGAACATGATATTTTTAACGACTGTTTTTGTTATAGACAAATTAATATTTTTTGTCGAAAAGAATGTTTTTTTAATAAAGCAATGTTTAAATGACAATATAGAATAAGTCGCATGTTATCCCCTTTACTCCTTTCGAAAAAAACAGTGATCAAAGTTTGTCTATTTTTTTGCGCGCTGGACGTTTGTAAGCCCTTAAAAATATTAAATAATTAAACAGAAATCTGATACCTATCAATTTATGTAAAATATAATTTTTTACATTGAAACACACTGACAATTTGTAATTCAACGTATTTCTTGATACCCATACACGTAATTATGAATTTCAACCATTTCTTAGTAGAGTGTCGAAAAAACAAACAGGACATGAAAAAAGATAGTTCAATGTATCAACTTTTTCAATAAAATTGTTTTTTACATTTTCAGGAAATTTGGTCATTTTTCACTGTGTGTCCCTTAAGATTTTTTAAAATTTATTTAAAGTCGCATTAACAATAAAGTCATGAACGACCACGAATTACATTTATTTTATGTAGTTACAACGTTGATTTGATCCTTAAGATTTTTAGTGTAACATCTTATGGCTCTTATGTAAAATAAATAATTAACGTAGTAAGTTTAAATATAGAAGTACCTGTTTAGTTTGTCCTAGCAATCGTGTAGATCATAATTAGAATATTATTGAAATCGTGAATTAAATATATATGAATCTGTAGACTTCGTTCATTACATTGTCGTTACGCCTGCAATCTTTCAAATTCATCACACGTCCTCCAGACATTTTATTCTAAGTTACAAGGCAATTTGTAGAAAACTGCTTACAAGTAAAATTTAGTACAAGAAATCATCCCTTTAAATACATTATTCTCGATATCATTTTTAAAGTGTGCGAGAATCGTAAACTAAAGCATAGTTAATCAGATTTTTCATTTAAATTTCATAGTATATAGCCATTTTGCGATTATATTCAACAAAAAATAATAATTCGAAACTAATGTTGTTGTAGAGCGGCTCCAGAATTCCCACAGACGGCTGCTCCAGCTGCAAGCGCTTTCCTGGGGCACCAGTTCTGGTGATCGTTCAATTTTGATTAAAAAATGAATTTTTTTTAAATATGGGAAATTTCATTTGTGAAGATTTAGAATTACTTTTTATTTTCATCAGGCGTATAAAGTGTAAGAACGTCTCGAACACATATTTTTAGAGGGATAGTGGTGCATAAAAACTCAAGACAGGTAAATGTAATAATGTTTTTATTTCTCAAAACATTCGCTAGCTACATAATAAATGCTGACGTACGTTTCTTAAAGTGTATTTATAACGGTTGTAGTCGAATATTCGTTTTTCAGTAGTGTAGGATTTACATACTTTCGACTTTAATGTTGAAAACCTTCTATGTATATTTGAAAAAAAATATATTCCTATTTCTGATAAATCAGCTTTTGTAAGGATGTAATTATATAAATCCATTATTATTTATTTTCTATTATTGTTCATCTAAAAAGACATAGAAGTATAAAATAATTGAATAAAACTATACTTAATTCAAAACTTAAAACGTGAATAATCTCAGTTCGTAGTTACTATAGTACCTAAAATGAAAAATATGAGTGATACTGATAGAGAAAAAGTATAGACAATAGTACGTATAAAAATCTATTAAAATAGCCTTGTATTTAATATTATAATTTAATTACCGCAAATATACCTATAGTAATTCAGTAATGAACAGCTAATATAATGTATGTCTTGTAAATGGTTAAGTGCTATTTAATGTTATACGTGGTGAATCATACACGAAATAAGTTTTCAATTTAAAGTTATGAATGTCAGAACATTTCATGTATATCCAAATATTTACTGTATGAGTATATGTGGTAAGGTGGGTCAAAACAAGTAATGTCACATATTTCAACAGTTCTATGAAAATGTCGATGTTTTGTAAACACGAAGGAAAAAAGACATGAAAATGGTAAACACGAAGGAAAAAAGACATGAAAACCTACTAAACGTGTCTTCCCCGTTTACAAACATTTAAAACCAGACGACTGAAGTTTCCTGGCGACATCAATATTTTTGTTTAATACATAATACAAACATTAATACAAACATCTCATGTAGTAAACATGTAGTTAACATATCATCACATATTTACTACAAACGTGGTCCTATTAAATCTTACAATAAAAGTTATATTTTATAGTCGAATAATATAGTTTACATTTTTTATTCATTATTTTTCCAAGAAAAGACAGACATTCAATGAGTTAAAATGGAAAATTGTATTCATATTGTTATTATTCACAATTTATGAATAATCACATCAACTTGATATAAAAACAACGGAATTGTAAAGTTCAGGCAAATTATCTGTTTATTTCTATCTGTCGGTATGAATGAACTTCTTGCTGTGTGTTTTCACGGTTCGCCGCCGCAGCGCTACGTTCCGCTTTGTTTGGCTAGAGAGGTATAATGCGTAGGAAATGCCTCACACTCGGCTCCACATTGTAGATGTTTCGTATTATATGTGCAGGAAAAGTGCATATTCACGTTTAACATGAAAAAATGACCGACCCTACATTATTACAGTTTCCTACACAATGATAAATCATACGAACTACACACTTCAGTGCATTTTGTTTATAATCATTTTGTTGATAATTTCTTGCATTTGTATGCGACACGTTTTTTTAATGTTTCTCTCCTAATCGTTCCTGAAGTCTTGACCAACTAATTGCCCTTTATACTAAGTATTCTTCATTAACTTCAATGGCTGCATTTACATAAATCGTTTTTCTCAAATCCAATTATTTCCAGAAATAATATCAATACAGTTCTTCACATTGTTCTAGGGACTTTTTCTTATGTTCATTTCATTACTTCAACAGACGCTAACAATAATACACCATGTAAAAATATTTCAAAATCATTACAAACACATTCTGGGAACCTTCCTAAAATATACTGTAACCACCCTAACGGAATATCGGTTGAATTACCGTTGATTCAACGTTGATTCGATCGATGTGTTCCCTAAGAGCATAACCATAGTTTCTTTTGCCATTTAACAAAATTGTCTCTCTTCGCCAAAAATCCCCAGCATCATAACATGTTTCCTCAATGTCCAAATATTCCCGAGAAAGTATTCTTAATGTCCGACAACACCCTCCGAATAGGACCCTTCTGTTCCTGACTTCCACTCCTACCCCTCGGCGTTTGCACTGGTCGTACTGGTTCTTCTTCCTCACGCTCTATCCCACTTCGAACAAACTCAGCCGGAATAAAATCATCCTGCTCCTGGTGTGTTGGACCTTCGAAAGACACTGCAGCTGCATTAGCACTTCCACTGCTGGACCCCGATCCTTTCGCACTATTATCGACCTTGCCCTCGGAAAACTCGCCCTTGTTCTCGGACTTAGCGTTTCCAAAGGATTGGCCTAGACCGTGAGAGCTTCCAGTGATGCTTCCTGAGCTGAAGCTCCCTTGCGTCTGACCATTGGAATCTTGCTGGATGCCTGCAGCCACACTCTGGGCATGGCTTTGGGCGTCGCCAGAAGTGTGCAGCTGGTTAACCGTTTTGGACGATGGTCCGTTCGGTCCCAGGTTGCTTTGGGAGGAAGAATGACCAATGGCAAATCCGTTTCCTGACGATGACACACTGGAACTGGCAGAGGCGGCGGAAACCCTGGTGCCTTCCGGGCGACGATTACCATAATCCTGTGACCAAGATTCGGGCGGGTAATTTCCTTGATGAGATGCATCGATTGGGTAAGGTTGGGGCCACGGGTTCGTATTTTCGGAGGCGAAATTCACTCTGCCGTTACAATCGGGATTTGTTGCGCAATTCACATTTTTCCAACGACGCTCACGACCCGGCCTGAATTTAGTTTCATGTGCCTCGGAGTTTCCGACTTGCGGTTCGTGTGGATTGTAATTTCCGATACTGATGTGCAGTCCGTCGCGATGAATAATGGGTCTGAATAGACGGAAACCTGTAAATGAAATATGTGCATAGTGAAAGATGATGGATAATAGGAAGGTTAGTCATTTGGCTAGGCTAAGTGTTTTTGAGGTTGCATTTTTATCGTTTTTTCAAGAGTGTACTTTAAATGCTAAGCCAATTGAAATTATTTTTGTGAAATATGTGCAGTTAAGGGAGCGCTGTTCGGAATTACTTTCTAATAACATTTAGAATTCTGTTAGCGGGTAATTGGAAATAATTGTAAGAACTACGATATCTTTCTAGTTAATTTAATTTATTGTGAGAAAATGAGTTTGTATGGTATACTATGGTGAAGTTGTGTATGAATTTAAATACTAAACTCTCAATATTAAAATCCCAAGTTAAATGTGATTATTTAAAAATGATCTTTCAATGCAAATTATCGCATAAGAGAAAATATTAAACAAAGTGTGGGTATACAATCTACAACTAACAAATGTTAGAATTAAAAAAACGTCATATTTAAAATGACCAACATATCGTACTTAATAATACACATTTATCATTTTTACTAATTTAACGTTAGATTCTGCGAAAATTTAATTTACAGCAAAGACTAAATTTGTTATTAGAAATCACATAAAACAATTCAAAAAGCAATTATTTAACGAGAAATTTCAAACAACCGTATATTTCCATCAAATCACAATTAATAAACTAACAATTTGCATACATAATTGCTTTTTTATCCCATTTTGGTTAATTCAGTTTCCTCCGATTTGAGTATGTTCGGAATAAATTAAATTACCAAGATCGAAAACTATTTAAAGTCGAATAATCATCTCAGTTCTCTCCATTATTAAGACTAAGATAAAATCTGAATAATTATAAATACTCAGCCACTGCAGAACGAAATGAATTCCAGAAATGTAAAACCACTACAATCGTGCGTTACGTCACAATACATTTATTGTACAATACATTGTTACACAGAGTTACATTGTTAATAATTGTTAGCTCAACGGAACAAGAATTTACCATGTGGCCGATCGTCATTTCTCTGACCGAAATACGGTCGGTTCGGATATTCGTCGTTTTGAACTGCCGAAGCGTCCGAGTCGGCGGTCGCTTCTCCGTTTCCTGCACTCGAAGAAGCGCCGGAAGAAACTTTATTATACTCATTGCCGACCGATGATTGCGCTCCCGATGAAACTTTCCCGTCCTTAACGTCCGCTTGCGACGAAGCCTTCGCATCGCCCAAACTGAACGCGTTCGTGTTGGCTTTGGATTTTCCGAAAATATTGAACGCATTGGAATCCGATGCTGCGAGTCCGGAACGTCCGGCGGAAAACGAGTTCGACTGACTTCCGGCTAAGGGTCTGAAAAACAAATAATTGTTTAACAAAAAAATGTAATCGGCGAGAAAAATAATGGTTTGAATTCGAAATGAGATTAAATTCGGTGGAAGGATGTTGAAGAGTATGCATCATTATGTTTGGAAATCCCAGTCTTTCGAAGTGACGCGTGCGATACGAACAAATTTTTAAGTAGAAAAAGAGATAGCATCATCTCGGCGGAATCGAATTCAAATTATCCGCTGACAAACATGTTTTTCTTGCTTTTTCTAAATATGGCTGTCACTTGGAACAACAATCTATCGAATTTCCCGTATTGGTTTATATTTTTTAATTTGTAAATGTATATAAAAGGTGCGGTACAAAGAATTAAAATCGCGCGCAGAAATGTGAAACTGGTTTCGTTTAAAATAGACAATTATTTTGAATGTGAGAATTTATAGAAAAACTAGTTGAAATGATATTCAGTAAAAGGCAGACGTTGATTTTGACGTATAAGCGTTTTATGGAAAAAAATTCGTTTAAGTGGTATTATGTAAATTGTATTCATATTTACGAATCATCATTCAGCAGTTAATAAAAGAACTAGTTATAATTCGGTTGATTAAAATATCCTGCCTCGCGGACAGAAGAAATGAAGGTGAATTACAAATTAAGAAAGAGTTTTTAAACTTTTACGTGAAGTTGGAAAGGATTTGGTGAATACTGCTATTAATAGAAACAATATTTATAACATTTAGAAGAAACCTATTATTTTACAATACAAACGGCATCGTCAATCATTTTCTGTCAATTTGATCTACGATGGTGTGAAGGTCACGGCAATGATACGCGGATAAATCTTAAATTTCAGGAATTAGTCATCGCAGTAAATTGTTTTTCTGTTTCCTCTACCTGCTAGTTATTTAATCTATTGATTGAAATTATCATCAACTCGACGAAGATGATTATTCTTACAATAAGTTACCTTGATTTAACGTGTAATAGACTTTATATTTCAATTGTAAGTCATTTTTAAAGCTTTAAATGTGAAATAAGTTTTCTGACTTCTTTTACTTATTTATTTATTTTATTTTCTTATATTTTTTTATTTTCTTACCCACGACCTCCTAAACTGGTACTTTGGGACAAACTGATGCCATCTTTGTTAGTACTCAGTCCTATTGAATGTCCTCTGTTGGGACCAAGTCCTATTGAAAAACTTGTAGAAAAGGGTGATCGTGACTGAATTTCTTCATTATTTTGTTGAACAGCAGGTTGCTGCGAGTATTGTTGTGTATTTGCGTACTCATCATTGGGGAAGTGTATACTGTCATCTGAAAATAATATTTAAAACCCATATTAGTCCTTAATTTCCTTACTCGAAATTAATACACAATTTTTATTACAATTTTATTGACTACACTCTGAAAAATCTTCCAAAATGACTAAAATTTTGTGAAAATCCGTTTTGATTCAACTTAATTTTATGCTAAAAGGATTTATTTTAATCTGAATAGATAGTAGTTTTGTATTAAAACTATTCCTTTTATTATGAAAGGATTTTTTTTATCAATATATTGAGCGGAAAATCCTTTCATTCTGAAACAATTTTTTTCATGATGAAAAGGTCATTTTTGGTCATTATTTTTTACCAATGAAAAATTAAGGCACATTGAAAATAGAAGATCGGAGGGTTAAATTCCTCTCTGACTCGATAAACTATTAAAATTATCCTATATAGCTCGTATTGAACTAACAATGTTTTTACGAAAATTGATAATAACAAAAAGTGTAAAAATCCGCACTTTATGGATGATAATGTGGCACCTTTTTTTGTTTTAAAAAACGCAATTTAATCCTTTTTTCAAAAATAATGTCGCAAATCATGCAGTTTTTTTACTAATTGCGTTTACGCCGTTTAAATGCTGTCAATAGTGTTACTATAAAGCAATGATCCTGAATGCCTTGTAAAATTACGTAATGCCACTCATTTAAACGGTATTAAATAGGTAGTACACTACAAATGATGGTTTAGGGTTTGGTTAAATTTCGTTTGTAATGGTGTTCAGAAATTGTCGCCAGGTGCTTAATTATTCCACACTTTTCAAATCCCAGAACCGGTTTACGTTTGTCTAGATCTTCGTAGCAACAGTGGTTCGTGTTTCCTTTGGCGTTTCAAAATCAAACAGCACTTTTCGTCGTTTCTAACTGTTTTTAGTTTGTTGCACAATACACAGCATTAATATTTACCAAAAACTCGTTTCTCAAATGCACGAATAATTTTAATTGAACTCTCCGATAGGTAAGCGAAAACTGTAAACCGGCATTGAATTGTATTAACGACTTTAAAAAGGCTATATAAGACTTATTTATATAGATTTTTTAACCAAAGAATTGTAATTTGCAATATTTTTAATAAGGTTCTGTAAAACTGATCCTGGAAACACTTCGATCTGAATTGACTTTTTTTCGCACGATTTTACCTTTGTTGACACTAATCACTTAAAAATAAATATAAATAAATGCACAAATTTACTTATATTTAGAAATAAAGAATATTTTCTACATTGAACACTCACCTGAACACAACGCCGATGACAAGATCGCAGAAGTGATTAGAAAACTCCGAATTGTATACCGAGACATGACTGATTCGATTCTGAGTGTCCGGTGACGCTGGACGCTCTTTTTTAACAAGTATCTTTGACCTTAGAATCTTGATTAAAATGCGAACTGCGCGCATCTTCAGACGTAACATGTTCTGTTATCTTTATATTGGGAAGCCAGGATGAGTGTCGTGGTGGGGAATTTTCGTCCAGGATAATCCCGAATTCATGCGAATGTACGATTAAAAATTGACTGGGAAATTTTAGTATTGCAAGAGCGTCTTTATTTGCGTTGATTTTTATGTTACTTTTGCGACCTGTCAGTTTTGTAAATCAATAATGTTTATCAAATAATACATTAATTGAAAAACAATATGCAAAGGTGTCAACATAGTTAAAATGTTTAAAATATTAGACTGAAGAAGTAATTCGATGACTAATGTTGAACGTGAAATCAGTATTAAGACCTTGAGAAATCCCGAAGCAAATTATGGGACTGTGCTAAGGCTACTTGAGTAATAATTATTTGGAACCGTTTGCACTAGAATTCGTAATGGAATAAGTCGAAGTGGGCAATGAACTTTGGCGAAAATTATTACTGTTGATTAAATATGGATGTTTTTAGTGAAAAATCGTCGAACGGTTGATAGTTGATTTTATTTTAGAAGCAGTGTTATTTTATATGAAGGAAATAATTTATTGAAGCATTATTTATAATACATTTATTAAAAGGTTGTTTAGAACATACTAATTTAATATTTGTAATGTATTATTTTGATCAATTTAATTATTTATGCTTTATAAAACAATGTGACGGATTTATAGACAAATAAACACATACGTTAACCCAAAGAAAGTAGGAGCATATTGGCCATATGGGAAACATATGGCCATAATCCCAATAAAAAATATATTCTCAAAGTATTCCTTATACCCTGGTGAAACATTAATTTTACATATACCTAATATATGTATAATAGAGTATATTATATAGATATATATGTATATCTATTTTTTGTATTAATATCCATCTAATATATGTATAATAGACATCTTGTTCTATCGGGGATATATTCCCGATTTATTTCTAATATATCCCTAACACATCCCCTTATATATTCGCAATATATTCCTCATATATTTCCAATATATTTTTTACATCTGTGGTTTTGAGGAAAAGCCAGTTATGTCACTTTTTTGTGATTTTGAGATATTGCGTTTAAAGTTTCAAAAGT
>JABFPB010004432.1:0-14937 GCA_022817645.1 Ceratoteleas bidentatus | reverse complement strand
ACCCGGCGGAGGTTCGGGGGGGCGAATCCACCCGGCGGAGGTTCGGGGGGGCGAATCCACCCGGCGGAGGTTCGGGGGGGCGAAGCCACCCGGCGGAGGTTCGGGGGGCGGAGCCCGCCGAGTTGTTAACATCGGCATATAGGTTACATCGGCATATGTAACCTATATGTCGAGTAATGAAAATATGTCGAACAATGACGTCGAACTATTTGTTGTCGAACAATTGGTCCGTCGAACAATTTGCTGTCGAACAATTTGCTGTCGAACAATTGGTCTGTCGAACAATTTGTTTGCGAACAGTTTGCTGTCGAACAATTGATTTCGAACAATTATTTTTCGAACAATTGACACCATCCCACGCATACGTGGCGCATAAGTCAAGTATACGCGTCAACTTTGCATAGAACGCAAAAGGTGGCGCATATATGATCAGCGTGTGACAGCATTTTTGCATTATGAATAGGGTTTGCCATTACATAACAGCGAATGTACAGGGAGGTCGTTTGACAGAAATCATTGACACAAGTATTCGAGTCGTAAAAACGGGAACGCGGGAGTAACAAAACCAACCATTTTACGGCACTCCACGAGGCAAATACAATAATCCATAAAAAATGCATCGAGCGAATTTTACGGCGCAGCAACATTGTGATAATCTTTTATGTATTATTTAGTATTATGAAAAAATGTGCGGTGCGTTCAGATAAACTTTCTCCGAGAGAAAAAGTTTCTTGCGCACACGTCGTGTTTCTTCGAGGCATTAAAAAAAGTCCGACGTACATCTCGCAGAAATTAATCCATTAATTTTCCTGCAATTTTTTATGGGGCATCAAAGTTTTATTGTTTTTTTCGTTCTCCTTTTCATTGACGTGCGAGAAACGTTTCGCTAATGGAAAATAGAATATGAGCGATGTGATGGGCTTTTCCATGTTTGAATTTTGCATTTTTAATTCGTATATTCGTGAGTCTATTTGTTAATTTTGGAATTTTTCGAATATCTTTCTGTAATACGAGAAATCATTTCGAGAAATCATTCACCTTTTTGTTGATATGACATTTATGGTGTTTTTTATAATATGTTTAAAATTAAATCCAAACCGTTTTTCAATTTGCGCAATACTAAGAATACTAAGAATACTAAAGTAAAGTCCAGACTGTACAGTCTGAACTTTAAAAGTCTAGACTCCAGACTGTTAAAATTGTATGTATTTCAGTTATGATTTTACATGAACTGATGGTATTTTCTTCTATCCAAAACGTTAGTCATTAAAACAGTCATGTAAAAAAATGAGACATACATTTTTTATTTAATTTAATATAATTAAAAATGACACTATACAACGATCCTAACCTTAAAAGCGGTAACGTTCCGGACTGTAAGTTTTTACAGACTGTTAACCTAACAATTCGAACTTTTAGGCTA
This sequence comes from Ceratoteleas bidentatus, assembly GCA_022817645.1. Classification (NCBI taxonomy): domain Eukaryota; kingdom Metazoa; phylum Arthropoda; class Insecta; order Hymenoptera; family Scelionidae; genus Ceratoteleas; species Ceratoteleas bidentatus. The sequence goes on along the minus strand of JABFPB010004432.1, from coordinate 13,514 downwards.
ACAGTCTTGTTTTCTGAGGAAAATATGGTGGTGGTGGATTTGTTAAAAGTATATACTTTTTAACAAATAACATCAGAACGTGCGAAAAATATGGATGAAATGTAATGGGAAAGCGATAAAACCCGGCAAACAGTAATCAGCTTCCGAAAATTGTGTTGTACTGAGAATAAACTTTGCTAAAACAATTGACGCCGACGTACGACACACGTGATCTTGCCTCAGTGGTGTGGCCGGTATTATAGGTTTCTTTGAACGCGGTTTTACTTCGTAATAAAGCTGACTTCGCCCGCTGAAGTTTGCCTTAAATATTAAGTTGATGTAACGTTAATTATTTGCTCGCAAGAAGTGGCCGGTCTTCGCAATTTCAGGTGTTTCAATATTACAGCACGTTACTTTGGAAACGAAATTTCGAAATTGTGTTTCGCTATAAAAACGTTACTTCCCAAGTTAGAATGCTGCAAATTTAACCAAAATAAAAGTACCCGAACTAAAAAAATTGGTCGGCAACGAAATCATTCGATCACTTTTCATCGATGATTGCTTCGCATGCTTTCATTATAACCTTATCGCGTGACATGCTATTTTTCGCGAAAAAATCTATCTGTTTTCCATAATACAAAATATAGGCACTAATTATGAAAAAACTTGACACGCGAGAACAGAAATGGAAAAATAACTGGATGACTCGCTGAACTGCTTCTAATCCACAAAGGTATTGTTCTTTTTCGCAACGACATTGGGCTTTATATGAGCAATATTAAAACAAACATTTAGCGGCACAATGGCGCGCTCTTTGCCTTAGAACAGTCTAGGTTCTTTTAAAATTTGTCATGCGAAAATCGCTCTTTGTCACCGTATCCTTTGGCGCAAAATCGCGAACGCCGTTTCGTGTTCCATTGATTGAAAAATTCTTAGAAACAATTATTTGCATAGTTTCGCCGTCGTGGTAGAATTCAATTTTCACTCTGCAAGGAGATTGTGCAAATAAATTTACGAACACCAACAGTGCCAAGAGCAGAGGTGGGCTCGGTAGGGGCCTCTCTGCTCAACAATTTATATAAAAACAACTTAAGTTATTTTAAAACGCTTAAAACCGGAACTGAAAACAATCAACACTACAGTCATTGTCGCTAACTTTTCATTTCATTGAAGTTTAATTTATCTTATGTTCATCGTGCGAATTAAAAGTAGTTGAGCCTAAATATTGCATGTTATATTTATTGTGGTGATCGTCTTGAAAGTTGCAGCAATGTGAAAACGGTTTTAAGTCATTCGAATTTCGTACGATTTCGAACCGTTCGAAACGAGCGAGTCGAAACAAAAGAAGGGGGGAGAGAGACGGATGACAGATTTGCGTACGATGTGAAGAGAGGGAGGGAAGCGAAGTTGAAAATGAAAAGAGAAAGTGTGCGATGAAAGTGTTGAAACTGGGTAGAAGAAAGCGAGCAATTTCCCTAGAGATGTAAGGAGCAGAGTCATGGAGTCCGAGTGTGTGTATGTGTGTGCGTGTGTGTGTGTGGAGGAGTTTGGTCGCGGAGGTTGCACACTCTTAAAAATATCGATTTGATACAGTCGGAATCCGGCTGTTACAGATGGATATTCTTGTCATTATTTTGTTAAGCTGATGTCCGGCTCCGAGAGATAGATCTTTTCCATCCGCCGGAATCTTCCTGTCACAGGAAGAATTTCCAGTTGATACACGCCGAACTAACCTTTGTGACATGCGCGCGCAGCCCAGCTTCGACAGTACATTGTGTGTAACCTGAAAATCCGACTGTCACAGCCGGATTATCAGTAGAACAATCAGGAAGACAATCCTCTTGTAACGAAAACATTCTTATTCCTTCGCAACGTTAGTTTCGGTTATAACAATATTTGGGAAGTTATGTATCGAACGATTTTTTGAGTGAAAACTTAATTCACCCTCGGCTGGATTATGCAAGGTGATGGAAGGACTAAAGTTAGACAAACTTGTCCAGACGAAATTTGGCGAAAAGGAATTAGGAGTAAATGTAGTACCGATAAAACTTGCTCGAGCTTAGAGTAGCTTTCATAAAGTTGAACCGGACAAATGCCAGATTGCTACAAGTGGTCAGTGCCTTGCGCAATGCTTTGAACAACTTTACGAAACCAGTCGTTTTATTCAAAAGTCATTTGAATGATAGTGGCAGATTATGGTGAGTTAGTGTCTTTGTTAATTAAAAAGTATGAATAAAAGTATGAAACAAAAAATTTCATCATAAATCGACCGGAGCGAGATTCTGCACTTTTGGGAAAATAAGTCTGGCTAACAGATCATCATTTTTAGTAAAAATATTTCCAGAATTAATAATTTTCCGTCATGTTGCCTCCCTAATAGAAATCTGTCTAGCGGAACTCGACACACGCGAGGCTCTCGCGTTTTTGGCGAGGCAAACTTGTCTAGCCCAGGCGGAAAAATCAGTACTGTCCCAGTACTGGCAGCCGGTGGTTAGTGTCCAAGAGCCCTTTTCTGTATCTGTGTTGGTTTTCTTTGGACTTACTACACAAATCTGACAATAATAATCAGTTGCGAGTGTTCCAGTTTATGTCTGATCGTACTTTTGTATACAAAAATCAATGAATCTGTTTGACCAGAGTTTCATAAGAAAACCCCAACCACCCTCAGCCAGTACTGGGTCATTAATTTGTTTCTTCTTGGGAGATAATCTCGCGAGTTACTCGCAAAGCGCTAGCAAGTAAAACCAAAAACTTGTCGCGCATGCGCGGTATAAACTGGCTGATTATATGGCGCCAGTATCTAAATGAATTGGGGTCTGAGATGGGGGCGCTTATTAAAATGGAACAAATTTTCAAATTTTTTTAATCAAGCGGCAGTACTGTCTCTTGATTTAATGCAATTAATTTAAATTACATCCGAACAACTAAGATCAATCAGGACAATGTTGGAAAATGTTGAAACATATTCAACCAAATTAAAAAACGTAAAAATTGTGGTAGACGGTGGGAAATTTTGGGAAATTGAGAAAAATGTGGTTAACAATTTATTTTGGAAATGTTGTCAAAAAATAGGCAAGTCGGAAATAGTTCGAGTTGAAAATATGTGGGAAAATATCAAAACATTAGGAAAAGTATAAGAAAAGTTTGAGTAAAATTTAGGGAAATATTTGAATGGATAAACCATCTTTAGATGAATTTGAAAATATTTTGTTGAATTAGAAATTTTTTAATTGATATAAAAAATTATCATATATTTCGTATATATTTGCAGACACATTATTTCATTCAAAGTACGAAAAATTTGAATTAAAATTTAAAGCTTTGAAAAAAAAAACCAGGCGAGTTTAAATTTTCCGTCCCGATTCCACGCCGGTGTTTCATCCCACGTCGGAATAGGGTCGGAATCGGAATCGAATCGGAATTATATCTCGAAAATGTTTGTATAAATCTTTCCAAAAATTGCTAGAAGTTCTAAATTTGTCAAATTTTAAAAAATTTAGAAAAGTTTGAATAAAATAGAAAATTTTGAAAAATTTAGAAATATTTTAAAAATTATGAGAATTTTTGAAAATTTGAAAAAATTTTGAAAATTACAACATTATTGAAAATTTGAAAAATGTTGATAATTACAACATTGTTGAAAATTTGATAAAATGTTGATAATTACAACATTTTTGAACATTAAAAAAATGTAGATTAGAACGATTAGAAATTGTTTGAAAAATCTGTAAATGGAAATTATATTTCTTCCAGATTTACAGATTTTATAATTATATCATATAATTATACTTATAAATATAATTTCGGAACGGATTCCAATGTGGGACAAAAAGGCGAAGTACAATCGGGTCGGAGTTTTTAAACTGGCAGTGCGAAACAAATTTGGGAAAGAGTGGGATAAATTGAGGAAAATATTGATAAATTTGAAAAACTTATTAAACATATGCAAAATGAAAATATATTCCGAAAATAGAACATTTTGCGCAGTTCGAAAAAAATCAGTTAAAACTAAGGAAAATTCACATCAAACTGGATACGAAGGAAACAATATAAAAAAATTAAAATATTTCTTTAAAATGAGAAAAAATGAAACATTTTTCAAAATTTGTATTCCATAATAATATAATTTCAATATAATATTCCATTTAGATAGAAAAAAATAAAAATTGGGGAGGCGCGAAGCGCCGGGGGGCGAAGCCCCCTTCTATATGTATAATATACATATATTATATGTATATATCTCATTTTTATATGAATGTCTATCTAATATATGTATAATAGACATCTTGTTCTATATGTATGACGTGATTACGATACGCTATATATAAGATAAACGTCCCAATTATGGTGAGAGTAAAATACTTTTTCCTGAAGCAACTAAAGTTTATATATAAATTAGATAACATTTTATTCTGTCATTTTATTTTGGTCAGTTTCTTCTCATCGCATCATCGCCAACCAATCAGATGGTTCGTTTCGTCGTGGACTTTCCTCCACAAGTCGGTAGGTGGCAGCACCTCACAGCTGTGATCGTGCTTGCACCTCCAACCTCCAACCAAATCAGACCAATAAACATAACCTCGAACCTGTCAATACGGCGAGAATACGGATTAGTAAAATCTCCTCAAAAACTTGTTTTCCCAACCTCCTCCCCAAAAAACTACTCCCTAAAAAAACTCTTCGCCCAATTCTAAAAAGTTTGATGTTTCAGATTAAATCTATAATGGATTACTTTATTTATATAAATAAAGTTTCTGATTGTGATATATAGTTATAGTTAAATGTTATGGATAGTTTTTAAATTATCCAGTGTACAAAATTAATAAGTGTGAATGGAATAAAAATGAAAATCAATAAACGGAATTAGGTTCATTTAAAAAAGGGACTTTATCTATAGTTCAGTTTATTTAGAAAGGGGGATATGGAAAGGGTTTTGTTAAATAAATCATTTTTTCGATCACAAAAAATCTTCAGTTATTAAATTAAATTATCAAGTGTTCATATCTAATTGACTGTGCATACATTTGTTGTTGTCGTTTTTTAAATTTTCTCTGTATAATAAAATTAATCAATTTAACAGTTTACTGAGTTCTTAAGTAATGTAAAATACATAAAAAAATTTCGTCAATTTATCCATTGTAATATAATAATTGAATCTGACCTCTGAACTGTTCAAACTGTTCAAACTTTGAACAGTTCAGAGTTCAAATGCAATTATTACATTACAATGAATAAATTGACTAGTTAAATTGATTAATTTTATTATAAACAGAAAATTTTTTAAATGATAGCAACAAATTATAGTAAGTACGTGTAATGTTGCTGAAATAAAAAACCAAGGTTCCCGGCCGAAGTTTAGGCCGGATACTCCGTTTTTTTGTTTCAGAATTTCTAGTATTTTCATCAGCTTATTAATGTTATTAATTTATCAGATCAGACATAAGACATAAGTTACTAGATTAGTGTCTTTTTAATTTAGAATTTAAAAAATGCGAATTTTGAAAAATGGGCCTTTCTATCGTCTTTATGTCTTTGATAGAATGCTGAGCATTTGGTTAAATTTAATTTAATTATAATTTTATCAAAAAAAAGTGATATCTAAACCATCATAACAATTACATTGTTAAAGGTAACGCCAAGATTGTGCAGGGTCGCACCCCCCAAAAAATACTTTCCCTCAAAATACTTTCCCCAAAAAAACTTTCACAAACAATCTTCCTCAAATAACTCTTTCCCACAAAAATATTCCTCCCCCCCCAAAAAAAGTGATATCTAATTGAGCCAAGGAAAAACTAAAATAAAAAAAATTTAATTAAAAAAACCTTGGCGACCAGTTAAAATGACATAAAAAAGTAAGGTCGCCATGGTCATTTTAATTAACTTTTTTTATTTTAGTTTTTTAATCTTTACCAAATTTTTTAAACTGGTCGACAAGGTTTTTTTAATTAAATTTTTTTTATTTTAGTTTTTCCTTGGCTCAATTAGATATCACTTTTTTGGGGGGGGGGAGAATATTTTTGTGGGAAAGAGTTATTTGAGGAAGATTGTTTGTGAAAGTTTTTTTGGGGATATTAATATAACAGGGTGGCCGGTGATTCAATGAAATAAAATTCACGGATTTTTCACGGTTTTCACGTTCTAAAAAATTTTTTTTCACGGTTTAATAATTTGACAACACCTCATCAGAACGGGACGTTTCAGAAACGTTCAGGAACGTTCCAGAAACCTTCTGAACGTTACAAAAACGTTTCTGAAACGATAACTTGTCCACCAAAAAGAAGTTGGTCGCTTGCTGAAGCATCGGAGAAACAAATGGATTAGTTTTTCGGAATCCACGTTAAATTATCTAAAAGGTAGCACGTCATTTTTTCGAAATTCACAAAATTACCAAAATGGCGGCGCTCCAAAAAAGGTCAATTTTTCGTTGAAAAAATCGCTACTAAAATGCACATAATAAATCGAAAAGTGGGAATATCCGAAAAATCATAAGTTACCTTTTAGATAATTCATTTTTACATAGAGAACCGAAAGAATGAGCAAAATTGATCGAATAGTTATAGAGATCTGTGTCTCGCAAGCTAACAAAATGTGGTTTCGAGTAAAACGCGTTTAAAGATTTGAGTTATATTGAGAAATAGGAGACAAGGCCCCCTATTTCCTGCATCTTCGTAATGACTTTGTATATCGATATGGAATTTTAACACAACATTCTAGACAGTATAAGGACGCCGAAAGTGCAAAAAAAAAAAATTTCGATTTTTTGAAAATTCTCACCCTGGCGTTTGACTTTGCACCAACTTTACACCGCATTATTCGGTGCAAAAGCGGCAAAACTTACATCACGTTATACACCAAAACTTACACCATAGATGCACCAGTTGTACACCAAACTTACACCACATTTACACCACGTATAAATCAGACATACATCAAACATACACCAAATTTACACCAGTTATAAACCAGTACACCGGTGTATTTCCGGTATATACTTTCTTTTTTGTGCTGACTTGTTGGTGCAATTGTGGTACATCCGTGGGATGAGAATTATTCGGTGTAGATTTGGTGCAAATCCTATGGTGCAAAAATGGTGTAAATTGGACGTAAACGTTATTGGTGCAACTATGGTGTATATCCGCTGTAACAAAAATATTGCTTTGGTGTAATTTTGGTAGTATTGATAAACAAATCTGTGGTGTACTATTTGCCGCTTTTACACCACTAATACACCGAAATTGCACCGCGTATGCACCAAAATTATACATTACACCAACAGTACACCAACGTTACACCAAAATGTTGACGTAAAGTCAAACGTCAGGGCAAGTTGTGTCCCCCCTTAAGACGGTGGATTGCAGAGGAAATTATGTCTCAAGTCACCTAACTTATTAATTTCAAGAATTACTATAAACAATTATATAAATCCTTAAAATATAATTTCTTCAATTCAGCATTACTTCGGCTGAAGTTCTCGTACTAACGCGAAACTTTGTGTAAAAATATCACTCAGAAAAATGTTTGGTTAACAGGACCAAATTTTGGTTAATCGGACCAAATTACTTGGTTAATGTAGATCTAACCAAACATTAGGTTAACCAAACCTAATTATTTGCTTATTTAGATTTGGTCGACTAAACCAAAACATTTGGTCAACTGAACCAAACATTTAGGTAGTTTTACCAAAAGGTTTTATACTCGAAGCGTTCGAACGCATTGACGGGGTAGGTTAGGTTGAGAGTTGAAATGATTTATTAAAAAATATAAGCTAACTGGAAAATGAGAAATACAAATCAACCTATATTTTTTTGTAAAGATTCTGGCCACGGTATAATGTACCTGCGTGCCAATTACACAACAAAATTCACTTATTTCTCAAAATGGCGGCCTTTTGGCGACCATGAGGTCATATGCCAAAACCCACACCAAAAAAATCTTTATCATAACTCTATCACAAATCACTAAAATTCACTATCACTCAAAAATAAATTGTCAATTCGGACTTCAGCTGTTCCTGAAGCCACCTCCGATCATTTAGTTGAACGGGGTGCACCACGAGAAGGTGATCGGTCGGATTTCTGCACCCCAATCAACCTATATAATGCGTATAGCTGTCTTTGTTGACAGTCAATCACATTGACAGGTTAAGTTAGGTTAACAGTGTTGACTGTATGAAAGCTGACACTAAAATCAGATATACAAATAATGTAATTATAATGAATATAAAACATTATATGAATCCAATTTAATATTTTAAAATATATTTTCAATTTGTCAGTTATAAATAAATTTAATAATTTATGAACAATAACAAATCTAAAAGTTTATTTAGTATGTAATTAAATCAACAAACTAATCATCATCAAGAAGCTACATATAAAGCATTATGATAATTAAAATACTGCTATTTTGTCAATAAAGACCACGGGGACATATTTCTAATTGCTGAAATGTATTCGGAATATTTCTGTTTTTACTGAAGTAAATACATGCGTGCGCAAGTATTTGGTAAAACGGACTAAATGTTTTGGTGGAACGAACCAAATAATTTGGTCAACCGAACTGAATCGTTTACAACGTTTTAGTTCATTTAACCAAATTTATAGTTGAATTAACCAAAACATATCTTTGCTTTGACCAAATTTGTTTAACCAAATGATTTGGTCAAATAGACTAAATTATTTTTCTGAGTGTACTCAGAAAACAATGAACTTTTCGATGTTTGCAAAGAAAGGCGTTATTTTTGTGTGTATATATATTATTATATGAATAGTTATAAAGAAATACATGAAATACTCAAATTTACGATTTTTATCGCCATTCACGAACCACTTATCCGTTTTTAAATGTAAAATGAGGTTGATTATCCTGGTTTTTAATGGATTTTGATTCATTTTACCGAATACCCAAACATTTTTTTTGTCTTAAAAACACTCTAGAGTATATATATCATTCCCTGATTTTTTTCCAGCATTATTCAGTTGGGTACTCTTTCTCAAGGTTTTTGACAAAAATTCACGGTTTTTTCACGGATTTTTCACGGTTTTATAAATTAACGGCTTTTTCACGGTTTTCACGGTTCGCTGGTCACCCTGTTATAAAGTGATGCAAAAATATTATTTAAAGTAAATAAATTTGTATACATTAAAACAGTCCTATGTAAATGCCAACCTAACCTCTCTTTTATAATTTCGTTGACATTTCTACAGTTACTTGTCACTCAAACAATGCACATCAACTTCACACACTCATCAATTCAATGAGTGTTATCGCCACTAATTCGGTGGCATATAATGTGAACAAAAATTGATTAGAAAAATGTGTTGAACTGGATCACCATGTTGATCCAACACGGTACAACCTGACTTCATTCTAAATGTAAACACAACCTCATTTTTCAATTGCACCTGACGATTTTTATGTTGGATCAGCAGATTTTTTCCCAGTTTATCGCGTCGCGTTCTTTATTTCAAATTTTGTTTCGGGTTTCATCGATCGTATACATAAAACATCGCGGCCAGCGAGTCGACGTTTGCCGGAGAGCCCGCCGGTTTATAAGGGCTGATCTTTCGAGCTGGATAATTGAATTGAAAATATGTTCAAAAAGAAGGAGTTTTCAATTGATGTTACAATCTTGGATCAAGCTCACTCTGAAGCGGGCAATTCTTTAGACCCAGGAGCTTCGAGATTACCCGCTTGAACGTGAAGGAAACCAGCTTTGAAATTCCAACGTATTCTGAATTACATTTCAACTGAGATAAATTGTTACAATTTATTTGTGAATTGTAATAATCTGGTGATTTAGTTGACGAAAATATGTGTATTTGTAGCAGGTGTTGTAAGGAGGGTTACAAGTGTAATGCGGATGTTTTTTGCAGAGTTATCGAAAAATCGCTCGGCAAGTTAGCACGCCAGATAGCGCGACAGCTGGTCTCGGCAGTCCTCAGGCAGGGATAGGAGGTCTTCCCCAACACCAGCCGCAGCAGCAGCAGCAGCAACAACCTCAGCAAGCCTTACACGCCGACCCGATGCAGCAAGCTAAGGACAATCTCAATCCCTCAGTGGGTCAACAAACGGCAGTACTCAGGAACGGCAACTCCGCTCCACCGGTGGTCTCGATGGTGAGCACTCTGTCCTCACATTGTTTTAGAAGTATCAATCATCAAGTCCACGATCAATCAACTCTCTACAAAATAGCCCGCCCGTCTATCTTACCACCGACATGCTTCCTCCTAAGAGATTCTGTAACTGACGCAGTGGGCAAGATTACAGAAGCTACTTTTCGAGATAACCACACGAGATGGAGTTATGCAATTGTAAAGAGAGGCAGGATTAGACTATAAGCTTAGTTAGATAATTGTGAATGATTTCAGCGCGTGACGAAGTTAATGTGACAAAATAGGTTGACTGATAAAGCAGCAACAGCAAACAGTACTAAACCAGGCGCAGTGAGCACACAAACTTCACAATGACTTCATCAAGTCAAAATTCCCGTTATTATTGAAGCAAGTTCGTCAAATAGTGTCAGTCTTATTTACGATCAAGCGCTGATTGGGGCTGATACGGATTGAACAATGGGCGTCATTTATTCGAGCGGCAATAAAAGAGTAATCGGCATGATTTCATCGTTCTATTCTTAACTGCTTTAAGTTATCACGGCTCGGCCTGCTTATCGGGCAACGGGACCATTATGTTGTTAGGATGTTCCAGTTTCGCATCACAAGATGGCCTGTGCCAGCGAGTTTCAACCCGGCGCAAAAATTACAGAATGTTTGTAACTTCGCTTTGAGAACTCGTCATTTATATTCGAGAATTCGAGCATTAGCATAATCGGCAATATGCTGCATCCATTATTCCTCCACCGCCGAGAAAACTTATCGGAAAATTGATTCCATCCGGCGAATTTGCCGGCGCGCGGTCCAAATCGTAGTCATAACGGCTGTTTTTCTTTTCCTTCGTCGCGGCGGATCAATGCGTCGTTAGGACAGATGACGCTTTTGATATTCCGAGTGAGCGCGGTGCCGTCACTTTCTTCGTTGAAAGTGAAAGAGACGGAAGCGTTTGGGGACGGGATTCTCTTTGGAGACGGAAAGCCAGGAATGCAGTTACTTGGATCGGACTCGTGCATATCTTGATTCTCCTTGGCTTGGATGCGCTTGGCTGAGCGCGTGGTTACTCGGCGAGGTTACTGGGCGAACCAGTCTGCCCAGCCGCGCGCTTGTTTATGTCTCTCGTGAACGCCCTCGCGAGACATCGTGCACTCGCCTCGCACAAAAATACGTTTACGGGGCAGACACCGCGCTCACTGACGGCACGGATCTTCAAGGTCACGAGCACGCTTTCGTGCTTAACGAACGGCCATTGTTGCGCCATTTTCGCTTTCCCATTTTTCTTTTCCTACCCATTTCGCCTGCTCGTTTTTGCGCGCAACAAAACCTACCGCCACCACTTTTGTCTGCTATTTAACGGAATCATTAATAATACGACGGCAAGAATCGGGATTCAGTTTTCTTCGCATCAAGATTGCTCGACAACGTGAATAAGATGCTAATAATGTGGAGCGCCTTTCAATAAGGTAATGATTGAAAGGCGCTCCACAATTTGTACAAACCGATCATGGAACACATTTTTGCAGTGTTGTACGAAAACATATTCCATAATGAAGAGTCCTATATTAAGGGAACAATCTCTTGACAACCACCGAATCTCTGAACAAACACTTCTGAACCGCGACAGCTCCTTGTTGCAAAACCGTCATCCAACTGTCAAGAAAATCAATTTAAATGGCAATCTATGTAAAACAAAGCCTTGCAGAAAGTTTGCAAATTCATTGGCGCTGGTTCCGGCGAGCTGCACGCACCCCCAGTCGGCAGGCTGGGGTTGCCCCCATCCGAGCTATTCCTTCCCCGACGCCTCTCGGTGATGATCAAAATCGTTGCAACGGTAAAAAAAGGCGCGCTTTCTAATTGAACTGACGAGAATATCAAGTTAAGGCCGTGGTCTTAACTTGCATGACGCCTAACGGGAGCCCGTCGCACGCGAGTCATCTGGGCAGCTTAATCGCAGACTCGCAGACCTCTCCCTTTCTCGCACCCTTCTCCTCTTCCTCTCTTCTCTTTCACCTTTTCTCTCTGCGTAGGTTGGTGGTCCCTGTTCCTGCGGGTATTGATTCGCGTTGGCGGCGGTCACCGCCCCCGCAGCCGGCGTCTGCCAGTAGTCTACCCCTTCTTTTATGTACCGCTGCCATTTCAACGAGCAGTCAAGCCTGGCTCTAAAAAAAGATTCGCGAGGATTCGCGCTCGCGACCCGAAGCTTGCGCCGCCGAAGCGTCCCAGCCGCACTCCCTCGTGATTGCGGTCAGGGTCAAAATGCCGATGACCGGCTCGAAATTCGACGCGTCTTCTCCGACCGGAAAACACGCTGCTTTTTCTTCGGCTCGCCGCGACACGATGGGGCGGAGTCTCGCGTTCTCTTCCTCCCAAATGCGCCGTCTCGTTCCCTTTTCCATAAATTCCGCCCCGAGAGCCGCCTCTAACGTCATTATAATTTCCATTTGTATTTCCAAAGTACATAAACGTTCAACTTAATAACGCATAAATATTAATACAAAAACTTGACATTCTAATTTTAAAGCGGACGTTTAAATATTTTTAAAATTCACCGAGTAATTTTGATGCAATCAGTATAATGCTGCAGCACAATTTGAATACGTACTACGATTCCGGGGGCGCTTGGCGGCCCATCCGGCGCTTCGCTATTAAACCTATTAAACGATCATAATACAAATTTAGCAATACTTCAAACTTCAGCTGTCAAACGAGTTTGACAGCCGAAAATTCCAAAATTCGAATCCGACCAATCAGAAAGCGAATAACAGGTTTCTGCTGCCGATTGACGTAGTCGCATTGTCCATATTGGCAACAATAACTGCCAATATAACGATAATTCCAAAAGGAATCATCAAGCGGCTGCCGAATTATACGTTAAAAAAATGTGCGTTTAATCGTTTTGGCCGGCGATCTCCAGTTGGCTGCCGCTTTTGATAATACAAAATTCATAGGTTACGTGGTAATATTAGAAAGAAATACGCCAACCCATTTCAGTTTAGTACGACCGCTGCGCCATTTGCGCTCGAAATTGTCAGTGGAAACGAAGAATTGAATTTGCATTTAATAGATTTTGGGTTAATTAGTAAACAAAAGAAAGCAATATTTACGATTTTAATACGAATAAATATTTATTTGGGTGATTTTTATCAATATGTTACACATATTTACGATTTTCAGTTATTGTTTCCACTTGTTACTTACAAAATCTGCCACGACAGGTCGATTTTCTTGGCGCTGCGAAACGTACTGGTCAGGCCTATTTCGCTAGTTTGTCGTAAGTTTTTCTAGACTGGAAAAACTTACGAATTACTTGCAAAGAACTTGTGAGTTTAACTTTCATTTATCTGGTTTTGAAAAACTTTCGATTTTCTTGCGAATAACTTGTGTTTTCTAACCTAAAAAATTGTGTGACGAGACCGTGTCTAGATT
>JABFPB010004431.1:0-14930 GCA_022817645.1 Ceratoteleas bidentatus | reverse complement strand
ACCCTAAATTTTGTCTTACGCGAATGAAATATAGCAACTCATTGGGTACTGGGATATTGGGGGGGGGGGTTGAAAAACTTGCCGTCCCCCTTTACAATGTTATTGTAATTGTTTTGGGGAAAAGATATCATTTCTTTTTGTTAAAATATCTCCATGAACTAAACCCTGAACTGTAAACCTACGTTGTAAGAAAGTGTAAAATTACACAGCGTTGTGTGTATTTTTACACGTTTTGTGTAAAATTAAATAATAATAATAAAAGTATATAATTAAGACATTAAATTATTTAATATGAATTTGTATTATTTTTTATATTTGTTTAAAACATTGTTTAAAGATAAGTGAAAAAATTATTTATTAAAAACATGTTTTACATTTTTTATAAAAAACAGACATTGAAAACGTTTCAACAAATTATTATTACTGTATCAGTTTTGACGGTGATAACTTTTTCGGCATTCAACTTGAACACATAAATTTGTTTTAAATTTACGATATTTTTTTGAAAATTTCATTTGCAATTAAGACACTATTTTATTATCGAATGTAAATGTTTATAAAATCACGGTTCGCTATAGCGAACGTTGATTTTACAATTATTTTACCTTCGTGTTATTATATAAGATCAATTTATTTATTATACTTTAAATTTAATTTATTTTATTTTCATTTTACATCCTTTTACGTAAAAGTTTTGATCACTTCATTTGAAATTCCGGCGGCTCTACTCACAGGTCGCGGTGCTGCCCCCTCGCGGCATCGACTATTAAACTGACACCACGAGAGATACTAGAAAAATATCTCATTTTGTCATTATTTTTGCCCGATTTCAAAAAGTCCACCAAAGTTGTGAAATATTTTGATTTGAGGTAAATCTTTATTAATTTTAAACTGTTTGAAACACTTCCGGGAACAAATTTGATTCTATTTAACTGCTGGCATCGAAAAACAAAGCCGAAACTATCTTAGGTTATGATTTAGAGCGTAAAACAGTGCCGCGAAAAATGAATTTCTAAAACGACTGCAGATGAAAATGTAACTACTGAAAATTTCGAGAAACTAACTCTTCAAATGATCAAATAACAACGCAAAAACGTATAATAATTTACAAGTACTTTATTGCTTATTACAGGTAATCGAAGAAGTCAAATTCTTCGCTTTATGATGTTTGAGTACGAAGCACAGTAGATTGGACACAAAACCGATCAAATAGTGCAGAAAAGGTAAGCGTCGATTGCATGGCTATTACCTTAAATATCAGAGAGCCGCAACAGTGTTCCGAGTTGAACGACTCAAACACTTCTTTCTCGTAACGAACCATCCCCGGATACGCGACTGCCCGACGGCTTTCCCGTCCGTCGGAAAACAACACAAGCGCCCTCTCACCGCTAGCGTACAAAACGTGTGCCAAAGTAAAAAATCACATACAAAACGGCGGTCATCCCCAAAAACGCGCCACGCTTCTTATCACATCAAAATGGCGCAGTTTTACGACCGAAAGCGCGCGACTTCAATCACCAGAAGCGCATGATTGCAAATCCTTCATTCTCGCAGATGGACCTATTTTACACTGAATGGCCCATTTGCAATAACCCATCGTCAAATTAGTTTAACATCCCAATAATTCAAACATCCCCACTCGCAATTGTTAAAACCAATATATACATTCTGCGCAAAGTCTCAACTGAATTTACTTCAGTTGAGACTTTTCGTCTTCTTATCACATGTCACTAGATCAAATCAATGACCCGACCAATCCGCGCTTTCGGTTTCATTCATCAGTCGAAATTGTCGAAAAAGTCGTCGCAGCAGTCGCGCCCATTGCCATTCTTCGCAGCGGTTACAAAGCTGTATACAATGACCCCTCCTTAAACAAAACGCCTCGCAATTTGTCTCTTAAGTACACCTCGGTTAATCTCACGATATGTTAATCGCGAACACATCGTCACTTCCGCGCGCAAATCATAATGAATATCAAATATAAATCGTAGATCTGTTTATGGTACAGTATAATAACGAGTTTATCGCGACGGCAAGTCCGCGTCCAAAATTGTACAACTTCCATCTAATACTCGAGAGTGAGAAAGTAACGACACTCGGCTGTTATCAGCTGTTTAACTGCTACGGTGAATAGTACAATCGTGTTTTCATATTTGTTCCTCCTCCGGATCGCCTGCCCTTAAGTCTATGTAATTGAGCTTACATGCTAGTCGAAAGTGTCTCTTTCAAAGCAATTTGCCAGACTGCTTTGCGCAACGTAAGCCCTCGTTCGACGGATTATAAAATCGTAAGAAAAAGTTTGTTCGGTAGGCGAAGGTGCTCGTAAAAAGTGTGCCGGAGCGGAGAGAGCCGGAGTAACAAAAATATCCCCAAAGTCGCTGCTCGATTCGAAAAATAATGCCATCTGTCGTCCGAAGCTACGAGACAAAACGCCAACAACTGGAGAGAAATATGTTTCGTTTGTAAGACTAATCTAGTAGACGTTGAAGGTGGAAACAAAGAACTGGCACCAATCGCGAATTAGGCCATCGCTGCTTTTGCATTTCCCCGTTTGAGGCGCGGCAAACGTGTCGTTGTATGCACTCTTCGCAGCAAGGTTGAAGTGTGCAAAACACTCTTCATTTGGAAAGAAATTCATTTTTTGTTCGTTATTACGTTTTCTACTGTTCAATTCCTCAGTGTGGGAAAAAGTAAATCCATTTATATAGTTTGGAGTTTGGGAAACTAACTGTTTACATCTTGTATCGTGTCAATTCCTACGGTATTTTTACACAATTGAACAATTTACAAAATGCAGATTTGAAATAAAATCTTTCTTTTTCATTATTTTATTTTTAAAGTCAACTTTGCACATTCACCCTTGCTTTCTCCTCGCCATTATATCGTCTGATGTGTCTGAATGCAACTTTAGCCTCCGTCAGACGTGAAGTCTCTAGATGTCGCTTGTTATAAGCTAAATATATATTATCAAAAAACACGTCGACTTTCGGCGAACAATTTGGATCGAATTGAACGGATGAAAAGCCCATGCGGTATTTTACAAAAGGTGGGACGATTTCGAGCGACGAACGTCGCTAAGCGGAAAGTGAAATGAGCACAGCCGTTTGGAGCATTGTTCAATGTCTGCCTTCGGTGTTCTGCTGCCAAAAGCAAACACGCGGTTTCGCGCTGTTTTTAATGTTTTTTGCGCATCTTCCCCAGTTTCTTTTTTGATTTCGACCAACCAAACGTACCGACAACGAAACTACCGGTTCAAACGATCCGTAACAAGCAACCAATCGAGAACCGCTTCTCAATGCAAAAATAAATTATTTACACGCAAGAAATAAGTATCATCCCTTTTGATTTGCCCGGCACAAATATTTGCTTGCGACAGCACAACTCGCGTTCGTTACGACGCGGTTTGTACACTTTACTTAGGCTTCGAGTGTACGTCGTCAGATTACACGTATTATGTGTGGTGGTAATCGTCGAGAAAACACTTAATCGACTGTTCCACATTTCCCAAGGAAAGTGGAACATTTTTAAGAACTGTCCAATCTTTCTCGTGAAACGTAGTATAGTACAGCCGTTTGGAACTGAAAACATTTTTGTTATAAACGTTTCCACATGGTGATCCTGTTTACTCTTACCAAGATGTAAATCTCTAAATACCTTCATCTTATCTTATTCCATGAAGATTTCCATGGAGAAACATTTATAAAGAACACTCGTTCAGTGCCTCCTGCAGTGCAATTCCTCTCATCACTGCTACTCCATTAATTAAATTCAATTCTAACGTCTTGCTCCAATGGATTTCTGTAGGACTTGGCCTCTACATAAACTACTTTGTAACAAGAGAAGTTGCACTATCAGTCACTTCGTCGTAGACAGTCTTCCATAGAAACTTCCACTCAACTCTACACCTTCGACGTCGAAGTCTCTACGTTAAGACTTTTATGCAAGACCCTTAAATACGGAGACATCTATATGGAGACTCGAATGCAGTACCTTTCTTTATATAAAAGAAGTATGTTCTAGAAAGTTTACCTAGTAATACTGGTTCCGCGAAACACAATCGAAAACAAGCTCAGCTTGGGGGCTATCGCCAATTACGCAACGATTTGTGACGGAAACTCGATATGCCGATGTATTGCACAGCCTTAATCATTCTACGAAGACCTAGAAAGGTCGCGGGTTGAGATTTCGCGCCATCTGGATTGGAACCATTTCAAGTGAAACAGAGTTTTCGTGTTTTCTATAATAAAATGTTGCAGTCAAACTGGATTTCTTTTCATTTATGTCCGTTGTCAATTTCAATTTTGCCAAACTGCAGTGTAATTTAAAATAAATAAATAATAGTTATAAATAGTCATAAATATTTTATATAATTCTACAGTACTACGCAAGATTGCACGCGAAATCTCATATGCGACGGTGAAACTACAACCGCATCGCGGCACAAAAAACTTAAAGAAATAATTGAGCCAAAACGGATTTCGCAGGTCGTGAACACTTGGAACGAACGAAACGGTCGGTATTTTTGCCTCGCAGGTTACTCTCGCCTGTGAAACGCATGTGGTCATGAAAATAAAAACTGTTTCTTAAGTCTAGGAATTAAAATTCTACGCTTTAACGATGGTAAACATGCTAATCACAAATCATTCGATGAAACCGTACAAGTTAGAAGGCGAGAGTCGCAATTACATGGGATTAAAGCAAAAACACCTTTGAAATGCAACGTATGTACTTAATCCCTGGACAACGCGAATATAAAACAACGACTAGTTTGGACTGGGAATCCAATGGATCCGACCAATAAAATTATTCGCGGAAAAACAATTGTAGTTATTGGGATCAGCGGGATAAAACGAGGATTTAGTAAATATAAAATATATTTAATAAATCCTTTTAATTACAGTAAAAAAATGAAATACAATTCGATAAATAAAATATAATACAATACAATACAATTGTCGGTTGATATCGAGGTGCAGCGGAAAATTAGAATTTAATTAATCTTCATTTAAAAGTAATAGTTACAGTAATTACTTTTTAAAAATATAATTTATATAAAAAATATATAGAATGTATATTTATTCAGAAATTTAAATATGTTTCTTTAAGACAACTCAATTCGATTTGCCGTTATGATATTTAATTTTAATACTTGTATTGATTTTTTTATGTTAAAAATTATTTTACGATAAAAAATTCTATCATTTATTATAAATTCAGAACTTTAAAGTTGAATTATGTATGATGACAAATTCACTTTATTGTATAAATAATTAACTTAGTTGCAATTTAGTACACATACAGCACTGATTACTATTCAATATACAATTACTAGAGAAAATACAATGGTCAAATTTGATATTTCGTTAGTTTGATTCCTGTATTTCAGACAACGATACATCTTTTTTGGAAAAAGAATACTTGGAAAATCCACAAAACAACTGGGCTTTTTGTACTTTTTCCACGTTAAAACAATCAACTTTGACATTAATTTACTCACAAATGAAATGGTAATAAAAATCGCTACATCTTTGGAAACGAAATGTAGATTAACTTAATACATCCGGATACTAATTTCTAATATTTTATTGCATTTTGAGCTTAATGATAGTTCTACCTTCAAACTAATAAGTTCCCAAAGTGCTTACATTCACATTAAACTAAAACAACTGTTATATCAGTCCATCACATGCACCACACCTCGTCAATAACCCAATCCCCATCGACTGTTTCCAACTCCTTTCCCCTACTTCCACAAAACTCCACCTCGATCGCACTCCTTACCACGGATCCCAATAACCTGCCGATTGTTTAGGAGAGTTAAACCCACTCACACATTCACCCAGACGTTGCTTCACCACAATCAAGCAACTTCCAGCTGAACAACCCTCGAACTCAATTCCTCTTCCAACTCAAACATTTACCCGGCAAATCATAATTTGCCCCCAACTAGTGACCGCAAATTTAAAACAATCTACAAGAATAAATAAAAAAAACCCACCCACCAATCTCAGAATTACCCTTCCGAGTTTGCCTTCCTAACCGAAGAGGCCCCCTAATCATCCCCCAAAGTTCCTGAAGTATCGTGACTCGCGAGAAAAAATTGTCGTGCAACGCCCCCTCCCAGAACCGTGCATTATAAAATTACAAAACAATTGTTTTCTCGCAAAAGCATCGGGAACGGGATTGCGCCGCTCTTTAAACAGAACGGGGCCGTTGTGCTCGCTGGCGCTGGCGTGGCGCCACCTGCCGGGTGGGAAGATGGCGCCGGGGTGGCGCCACCTGCCGGGTGGGAAGAGTCGCAATCGCTTAGGCACTGAACCGCGGCGGTCCGCGTCTCGCGTCACACGATCTGTTGTTTAAGCTTGACGAGGTTCGTGTTGGCGTACTTGGACATGTCGAGGGCGGCGCTGGGCTCGTTCTTCTTGGTCTGCGTGTGCCACGCGAGCACGCGCGTGCAGTTGTCCGCGAGCAGCTCGATCTCGCTCGGCTCGAAGGGCGCGAGGCTGCGCAGGAAGCCGTCCTCCTCGTAGCCGGCCTTGAATGGCATCACGGCGTCCGGACGCTGCAGCAGGAAGCGCACGCTCACGGCGAATCCGGCCATGTCCACGGGGAACTTGCGCCCGGCCAGCCAGCCGTCGTAGAAGCGATCGAACTTACCGTTGCGCACCACCGGCGAGCTCAGCCCGAACTTGGTGCAGAGACCCACGGGGAACATGGAGACCTTGTTGGTTTTGCGGATCTAAAAGTTTTTGAAACTTAGCACTTGGGGCTTAAATGGTGGACTAGGGGTAGTAAAGGGCGCTTCGCGCCTATCCGAATTGGGGTCCTTAGCCTATGAGCGAAGAATATTATTTAATATTCTAGGAATATTATTTGTTCCAATAATATTCTGAGAATATTAAATAATATCCTTCGCTCATAGGGTATGTTGAATATATGGGTTATGGAATATTAATCCTTAGATGGCTTATGAGTTTGACAGCTGAGGATTCCAAAATTTGAATCCGATCAGTCAAATTGCGAATAAAGACGCAGAAAAAAACCAACTTCAGTATAACATCAACTTTATATCTTTCTGACTGATTCTGACTGACTGACTGATGACTGATGACTCTGAGTGATGGTGATGGGAGGGGGAATGAGATATATTGCCAAGATGGACAGTGTCACGTAACGTAACATTTCATAATTGCAGAAAATTTTTCTGTCATTACGAAACTGGTTGGAACAGCAAATTCATAAATAAACTTCCGAAATCGTTTATAATTTATAGACAAATTTAGTACATGAAATAGTTTATCATTAAAATCTATTCGGTAAACAAAAAAGTTATTACATAAAATGTACCGTTTGCGTACTAGTTTCCTATAAGCGGAAAGAAAAATCTAAGAAATTTAGTATACATTCACTGTTTACTTTTTGCGTAAGATATTTTCATTACTAAAAACGCATACAATTGTACAAATTTCGCATCCCGCATCGTGTACAAATTTTGTTCAGAATTCTACACCAATTTGGGAAAGCTTTCTTACAAATGCACAAACAGGGGGCATTGCTTACGCTTGCATTTGCAAGAATCTTTTACCAAAATAGTATACAGTCTGAGCAAATTAAGTAAGCAGAGTGAAGTACTAAAATTGTATAATTCTCTGACATTTTAGTTGAAACTTTGTTTCTAATTTCATATAAAATAGCCGTTTATTAATATTGTCAGCTTTCTCTTGTACCTCCCATAGTTTTTTGCAACTTTGATATTATTTATTGAATAAATAAGTTAAAAAAATAGTTGGGACGACTAGGTCGCCCCATCTAGGAAAATAAGTTACAGATTTCCACCTGGTAGCCGGAAAGTTAAAGAACGTTTTACACTATTGGGGAAGGTTAAATGTTATTTGTCCAAGTTTGCAAGTCCTATTGTTACACATACAAATGATGAATGATTCTAATGTGAAAAGTTTAAAAGGTACTTGTCCAATTTCAAAAGTCCGATTTTTACATGCACTAATGAAGAAAGGTACAATAGCGATACGTTTAAAAGTTACTAGTCCAATTTTGAAAATCCTATTAAAAAAAAATTTGTAATTAATTGTCCAATTTTAACAGGCCGATTATTACATGTCCAAATTATGAATGGTTCATATGTAAAAAATTAAAGTGTTACTTATCCAGTTTTGACAATCCGATTTGTCAAAACTGGACAAGTTTTATGTCCAAATAATCACTTGCTTGGCGTTCAGTTATTGCGAACGTATAACTTGATATTCACGAACTGGAAAGATCCAGTTCTGAGTTTCGAATGATTTTTGGAATTCCCTAAAATGTCCATTTCCCTACATTCCCCATACATTTTTTCAATTCCCGCTTTTCCCGCTCATTAGACACTCTGTATTTCAAAAAGAACACTTATAATTTTTAAAAAACATAATATTGCACTTACATTTTTCAAAACCTGTTCAAAATAACATACAAAGAAAACAGATTTTTTTCTTAATAATCAAGTCTAAAATGATACTTCAAATCTTATATCTCACATTAACCGGCAAATAAAGTAAACAAGGAAAAGAAACATTTTTAATTCGAAAAAAAAATTCCCTTTAATGTAATGTGTGCATTCAGTTATATATTCACTGTAAATATATTGTTTTACCTCATTTGGCTCATACAGTATATTGAACTTCCATTAAATTAATTCATTTCATTACATAATGTAAATGTTAATTTATTATCGTTTACCACGAAATTCAATTCTACTAATTTATCTGAATTTGTTTCCATTACAATTTTCTCCTAACACATTTCTCCTAACATTTTATACTGTCTACTAAATTACTTTAAACCTGCCGTATGATACAATCAATCAGAATTGTAAATTAGTAACTTGCCACAAAAATAATTCATGACTCAATAATACTAAAATATTGCCCCATTGTGTTCTTCCTAGCGCAGATAATTTTTCATTAATAATTACTCCTTAATTGTTTTCACTGCCAGATTCAATTGCTGATCCGTCACAGATGATTTAAATCTGACAATACGTCATTGTTCATGTATCACTTACTTTATCTCACTTATCACTAATTCACGATTCTGTTACCTACTTTTGTTAAAACTCGAACTACAGAGAATATTGATATTTCATGTAGTAATGAAATGTAATAATGAATTGCTCATTAGATATTCAATTACATCGTTTCGCCAGCCTTAATTCACAATTAAATCAGTTGTAATTATTTTGTTAGAATCTTGCTCATTGTGACGTTCCGTAATTATCTTTTCAATCACTTACACTGGCATTTCCTCGGATTCGTGCAAAATACCAAATTGCCAATAACCGTTAATTAATTGTTTATACCCATCATATAATCACAATTCAATCACAACGTTTAATTTGCCGCAGTGTACGTACTCAAATTGTTAATACTTAAAACAGGTTCCATAAAAAGTCACGAGACATACAATCTCGAAAAAGCGTACGTGCGAGCGCAAAACTTGTTTCATTTATGACAAATGCATTTTTAATTGAAATTGTACGTCACACGTTCAGACCGTTCTTTTTGCTGTGGGTCGATCTGTGTCACATGGCAACTCATCGTTTCGCATATTAAAACATTACAGAAACTCATCGTTAGCATTTCTCCACACTTACTTTTGTAGAACAGGGTGTTTCACAAAAAACTCAACAAATTTTGTGGGTATAATGGATGTATACAAAATAAGACGAAAATGTTATTTACAAAATTTCGTTTTGATTTATTTATTTATTTTTAATTTAAAACAAAAATAGCATTTTTAAATTAAAAGTACATTTTACCAGTAAAAAAGTTGTTTGGTTGAACTTAGGTCATTAATCATTGGTAGCTTTTTCTTATTCTTTTTACTTAAATACTAACTTAAATGCATTACTTACTTGTAATAACAACGACAATCAAAATTTATAACGATTGTTATAGAATAATTTTTTCTTATTTAGTAAAAAAATTGTTTAACCTTTTTAATTTAGGTACAAAAAGTTATTGTTCATTTTATAATTCTTAATTGTAGGTCAATTCCTATTTATCGATCATAATTGAAATTAGTCGATTTTTTTTTTGTACAAATGGAGTATAATTTCAGAGTTATAAAAGTGACCAAATGGAACGCCACATTGCATAATGTAATTTGACAAAAAATTGTTTTTAACAATTTGGTTGACATAATTAAATTCAAATGTATTATGGGTTATAGTTTATATCGGTATTATTATTACTTACCAGTAAACGATTGATAATTAAGTAAAAAATTTAAAAACATAAAAAAATTTTCATTCGTGCAGACAAATTTACCAACAATAAAGCAGATTTTTAACTGCCAGAACTGCAAATGTTTATTTTAAATAATTTGAAACTCAAAAAGGATGTTTTTAAACAAAATGTTGTATATAGAACATTACATCTTATTTTTTGACATAGATTATGCTCCCAAAGTTTGTTGAGATTGTTTTGAAACACCCTGTATATATTGTTATCTCGGTCATTAGATTGCGGATTATATGCAAATGCATGTTTTTAATTTAAAAAAATCAATTGTTTAATCTATTATAGAAATTATGCATATCTCATGAATTTATTGCATGTTGTATATTTTTGTCATATCTGTTCAAATTTGTAGCACAGTTTTGCATATTTCTGTATGTTATTAGGTATCACATTTCCAACTAAAAAACATTTAAACTTCCTGCTTACATTTTTTACCATTTTGAAAAAGCTGATCACATTTTTTCATATTTATGCATATTTGCCGTATATTTTTGCATCTGAAATTTTCAATCTGCATATTTTCGTGCATCATAAAGAATCATTTCTCAAACTAAAAAACCTTTCAATAAAGTCTGGACGTCTGACGCCTTAAAATAAAAAAGTTTCACATTGTCCGTGGTCCATCGATCATACACTCTTCAATGTAACATTGACAATGTTCCGCTCAAACCGCAATAAAAACAGCGCGTTAAAATAAACTATCCAGATTCCATTTTGTATCCGTTTCGTTTAACAACAAATTTGCAGTTTGTTAATGAAACCCGACGAGTGAAACTCGCCACGAATAATGGTGTAGAGAGCTCGGCCAATCGATGAAATTGGAATCAATATCAGGTGCACGTATGTATCCATGTATGCATGTATGTATGTATGCATAAAAATGAGTAAATATTATCATATACAATTTGCATAAATAAGCGCCGGTGTGCACGCGTGGCAGATATTACATCCAATAAAGTGCAATGCATGCACACGGCGCGTTTATCTATATTCCATTTAAATTCAGCAAGCCCCGGGTTCGCGCAAAATGAAACGAAACGTGCGAGATAATGAAAGACAGTGTTTTGCAGTTTCCTCGAGCAACATTGTCCGAGCTGAAAAATACGGAACAAGCGAGTCAGGCACGAACCTCTTCGAAGAGTTCAATGTCGTACGTGTTATCGTCGTCCGCGAAATAAACAACTCCATTGGTGGCGTTCGCCCTGACCCATTGCAAGCCTCGATTCCGATTGGACACTCCTCTCGGCTTGGCTCCTTTCTTCTGCTTGTACCTCTCCGGCATAGGTGCTAAAAACGCAAACAAAACTAGTTATCGATACCCCAATGCCACTGCTACAAAAACGCCATCTATGCAAAAAACGCGAACATGAAACACATCGTTTTTGTTCCGTTTCTTTGCCGAGGCTGAAAAACGCGCAAAGTTTGGACCGTCCGAAGTTAGCCATGCGCTTTTGTAGTTGGCTAATCCTTCTTGGTAAATCTCCTCAAACCCTCGGAAACTAACCGACGAGATGCTCGAAGGTAAGTCCCGTCCTCTTGAGAAGTTCCGTGACCTGTTTCGTCGCGACGGTGGCGTCCTCTATGACCAACCAGTGCACGTTTTTGACTAGCATCAGTGTGTGTGAGAGCCTGGTCAGCTCGGGGATTTGCTCGGGTCTGCGGTAAGTTGGCGTGATGATGTATAGTGGTGGGAGGGCGCTGGGATCGCTCGAAGTACTGTCTCGGCGGACGAACGCGGTAGATGGCGCCAGCGTCGTGATCATCTGAAGAGGTTTGTTCTCCGCAACGATGGATCGCGGGTTTTTACTGGCGTTGTTGTTTAATAATTTTGTGGTCAATTCGCGGATGAGTTGCGAAGCGACATCTGGACTTAGGCCATTGGCATCTTGAACCGAGACAACTGCGGAATGAATCTGAAAATTGGGATTAGTATCAACAAATACTTTCATGTATGAATATTCAACATTCCATATCAGTTTATAAAGCAACAATATGAGATTATAAAAATAGCAATAGAGAAATTACAAAAATTGCATGGTTATTATTAATAATATTATCAATGCAATTAAAACAAGATTGTGAAAGTAAAGTCGACGTGAAAAGTTGTCGACGTTTCGCCGAAAATTGCAGCTGCCGAAGTTGCTATCGAGCTTTTGCAGTGCACTTTTCAATTACGCGAAATTAAATCTCATTTTGGACGCGGAGGCTGCAAACTCGACGGATTATTGGAAAAGTCCAACCCCGGATAATTTGCCGGGGGAAAAACTTGGGCAAAAAGTTCGCAGGCCGGGGGTCTCACCATCTCCTCCGTTATTTTGGGCAATTCATAGTAAGTATTGAAGTTGAGACCGGACGAGGCGTTGTCCGTGTCGTCTATGGCACCGGCTGCGTTGAAAGCTGTCAGCTGGTCCAATCTCACTCCAGTGGATAAGTGGTATTGGTAGAAAACAACGCACAGGCTTATCACAGCAATCACTCCCATTTTGGTGGCGGGCTTCATGGCTGCAAAACAATTGTCAAATTACTTGAAGTTTTTCGGCCAAAAAGTCTCTTTTCAGAAAATATCTAAACAAATGAATGGACATGTTCCAAAAAGAAAATTTGAACTTATCAAAACGAATTCTAAATGAAAACAAAAGAAATTCAAAATGAAACAAACAGAAATTAAAGGAACATGCAAATTAAAAATCCTGAGTAAAATAAACATAAACAAATAAAAACAAATCTGTTCCAAAACAAGTAAAAAGGAAAAATCTTGTCTCTTATGGATTTATCAAAATAGTCTCAATTGGACCACAAAGATTGATTTTTTTTCATAACAAAGGGAATTATGGTCATTATTGTTATCAACTGAAATTGTCGCGAATTCGACGTAATCGTATTGTTTGCGTTCGCCGATAAAATGCGCATAATGGCCATTTTACGTAACAGGCTGTTGGTTGATAAAATAAACAAACTTGACGTGAGCTTAATTGGCGCTTACCTAATGGTGTTTCGCTGGCACGGTGGAGTTTGCATCAGACATGAAGTTATCGGCGATTGCCGGTGCCGCGCTTAACCCATTCCTATCAATGCAATGCGAATCAATGCATTCGCCGAGCAAGCTTCCAATTTTGATTTCAAATCGAGACAGAGTTCCTTTTCTGACGGAATCGCGAAACTGGATGGCATTATGACGACAATACCTGCAATTCGATATTTTGTAATGGGATTGGGTTTCTTGTGGTGCAGCAGTCGCAGATGGAATTGAATTAAAGATAGTGTTCCTTTGAACAAAATTAAATTAATTTAAACAAAAGTAACATTGACTTGTATGAGAATTAAAGTATATAAAAGAACAAATTAATTATTTCCAAATCAATTTAAGGTGATATAACTGACGTTTTTTAGAATGCAACAGAATCTATTGCTTTTTGCAGTGAAATTATATGCTGGGTTTGTTCCATTTGTATGATTGATTTTGATAATGTGTATTGATTATTTCAATCATGCAACTCAAAGAAAAAGTGTTATTTATACGTTGTATCGTTTCATCATTCACTGCAATATACTACAAGGGTACAATGTTAAATATAAACCTCTTCTAATCTTTCTAATCCAATTTGTCTAATGAACTCAATTGCTGGGAAACACACTTTCCAACTCTACCAGCGTTCTGTAAACTGAAGGTGTCTTTGCAGACTATTTCATTGTTTATTTTTTCACTTAGAAATCACCTAAGTATTGTCATAAACTGATGATAAACAATTTTATAAGAAATATCATAAATGGATAATAACTGGTTTAATAAATGAATCACAGTATATTTCTGAACATAGAAATTTAAAAAAGTACATATGTAATTATTGAAAGCAGGTTGAAATTTAAATCCATGCTGAATACTGTTTGAATTTATCGACATGTTATAAAATATTGTTCCTGGCTTGAAGCGCATGTTACATCCTATTTTACCATTCAATCTCGTCGATTTCACGCAACATTTGCATAACAAGATTTCATTGATTTTTCAGGTTTTTTAGTTTATATTTTGATATCCATTTAGCGTAGAAATGTAAACTGTGACAATGTGACACTTTGACAGTGCATTAAAGAGGAAAACAAATGCAAATAACATTGTGTACAATTTTGTCATTTAATTGTCTTCAGTTTCAAGACATAATAATTCGTTCACAAAATTTCCTTTCAATTTTCATTTCCAGAGAAATTGTCAAACAAGCATTAAACGAATAATATACAAAGTCATCAGTTTCAAGTCCGTCTCAAATCTATTTATCTTTTACTCTACCAACCTGGTCTAAATGTAACCTTGGACAATTTGGATCATTGCAAATCGACCTCCATTAGGAACGTCACCTGTAACAAAGCAAGTCAATTATCAACCGCATAATAAGATTAGAATGTGCATTTATTACTTCGTTTCTCTATATACACAGCGCAAAGTTACGCTGCACTCCGCGAGACACTGTTCCAGATTAATTGAGGGACAAACCGGATGGAGATACTCGCTATCTAACTGATAGGTCTAAAATGCACAGTTGACAAGTCCATCTGCAAAATTGCCGGTCCAAGTTCGCCGTTCAAACTGGCATTTTATTTATGACTTTGTTATTTTCTGCGTTGGCTTATTTAGGATTT
>JABFPB010004430.1:0-14938 GCA_022817645.1 Ceratoteleas bidentatus | reverse complement strand
AACAGTTTCTACGTGTTTTATTTTTTAAATCAATATTATAGAGCACATATCAAAGTTAGAATATGGAATGAAAAAAAATTCTCCAAAAAATCTTTTTTGGCCAAAAAGCACCAGACGGTCCCCTTAAGTACATATATGACCGTATATGGTAATGAAATCTCCGAACATTAAAAATACAAAAAACATATACGGTCAAATACTGACAATTGAGAACCATATACGGCCGGATGTGATTAAAAAAATATCCGTATATACGGCCGTATATGGTTCTCAATTGTCAGTATATGACCGTATATGTTTTTTGTATTTTCATATTCGGAGCCATATATGTATCATATTTACTAGGGACTAAATTGATCCGTGATATAATAACATCAGACAGAAAGATGTAGCGATCATTGAAAAAGGATTGAGAGTTCATAATTTTTGCATCGGCGTTTCGAATAAGCGAGAAATTTTATTCATGGCACCAGGAAACCTAAATTGTTTAATCTGAATTGATTCACCAGATTTAAGAAGTAAAAAGCAATGATTCGGGGATCTTGATTAATGTAATACTGTATGAAACAATAACATGTTTTACATTTCAATTTGAAATAAGATTATTCCCAGAGGACCAAGAAAGTCTCAATTACATCACTGTGATTTGACAGGTGTATCACGAGGGATTCATTCGTAAATCAATTGCATGTCACAGGTGATTAACTATTTCTCAATCATTTTAAGACGTAAGTGACATAACAGATCATATGCCTTTGATACCATTGTGACTTACCCGGGACATGCTTGTGACACCATTGTGACATGCCTGTGACGTACCTGTGACATACCTGTGACATATATGTGACATATATGTGACATACCTGTGACATATATGTGACATATATGTGACATACCTGTGACGTGCCTGTGACGTGCCTGTGACATGCCTGTGACATGCCTGTGACATAGCCGTGATACAGCTGTGACGTAGCTGTGACGTACTTGTGACAAGCCTGTAACACGCTTCTGACAATAAAACTTGTGCGTGAAGAGAGCGATTGAAATATTTCTTCTTGGCTCGATTAAATGTGATAAGAAACTTTTTGGCGTTACAAACGAGTCACAACTGTATCAGAGGCGGGTTACAAGCATATCGCAGGCATATCACAGGCATTTCACCGGCATTTAACCTGCATCTCACAGACATCATAGACATGTCACAGACATGTCACAGTCATGTCACAGCCATGTCACAGCCATGTCACAGGCTTGTCATCTGTGATGTTACTTACATGAGACAATGAGTGGGAAATAGTTAATCACCTGTTCGGTAAGTGAAATTTGTTGAAAACGTCATATTCGTAATAATAATGAAACATTTTTAGCTTTGAGCGGCCATATATTATATCGCCATCTTGAATTTATAAATTCTCAATACATATATCATTCTTCAGGGTCAAGATTTTGGTTTCTTAAAACAGTCACCATTCAATTTCGATGTGAAAATGTTTAATTTTTAAACAATTTTCGCGAAAAAATCGGATTTAAAAAAAAATCTGTCTTCACTTTTTTGGATTGAAGTTTCGACACATTTCGTCAACGGATTCTGAAAGTACATATAATTTCCTATAAGAAATACTTTATCGCGAATTTGTTTAAACAACCAAAACAACAAAAGTCTGAAAAATGTCTGAAAAGTATCTGAGAAAGTCTGAAAAAAATTCTGAAAAAAGTGTGAAAGGTCCCAACTTTGACACCGTTTCAGACCTATTCAGACTTTTCGTAAAGTAAAGTCTGAAAATGTCTGAAAACGTCTGAAAACGTCTGACTCGCAGTATTCGGGCGGCAAACTTTTCGTGTATTTTCGCAGTAGTTCGGACCATTTCAGATTTGTTAAAAAATTTACAGATTTAAATTACGCGTCCGTAATTATCTGGGTAACCTATCTGAAAAAGTCTGATATTCTCTAAAATTCTTAGATAAAGTCTGACAACACTATTAAAAAACCATCTTAACTGGGAATCGAACCCCCGACCTATATCGCAGAAGTCTGGAAGTATAACCAATCGGCGAAAGTCATAATACTTACAAGACTAGTTACAAAGGTCTATTTAAATTCGTAATTTTAGTCTGAAATACTCTGAGAAATTCTGAAAATGTCTTAAATGGTTCGAACAAATGCGAACAGTTTGACGTCCGAATATTGCGGGTCAGACGTTTTCAGACATTTTCAGACATTTTCAGACTTTACTTATCAGGGGTCGGCACATTTCCGAAAAAGTCTGAATAGGTCTGAAACGCACGGAAAAAAATATTTGAACATGTAAACGTCAAATGGCTGAAACAAATGAACGTTTACTTCAGTCCGGTAAAAATTTGACTGAATCAGCTAAACTGGGGACTTGAACTAGGTTGTTTCGTTTACTTGTCTCTATTTTAGATAAATATTTACTTGAATTAGGTAAATTTTTTTTTCCGTGCGGTATCGAACTTTGACCTTTCAGGTTTTTTTCAGACTTCTTCAAACATTTTTCAGACTTTTTCCGACTTTTTCAGACGTTTTCAGGCATTTTCAGACTTTTTATTGCTACAAGGGAAATTTTCACAGAAAATATGATCACTAAAAAACGTCGTCCAATTGCGTCCGTTCAGGACTTAATGGGTTAATATGTTCGGCGTTCAAATTTAACTCACTATTTTCATAGAACTATTATTTTATATACGTGAAAAATGTAGTTTGATAACTAATTCATAAACAAACTTATGTGAACTGCCCTTCCCACCTCACAGACTGAAACGCTCAATTAATGGTCTTTACGACCAAACATGCCCCAATGAACTAGTTAAATTACAGATAATTACATTCGCTTTCGGTATCGGCGGCTCATGAAAATACGAGAAATCAATATGCGTTTCGGCTATCTTCATACACCGATCTCGTAAAAGATGTACCATCCTTAATTACGACTGAACTAACTGGCGCAAAGTTCATGCAACTAGCAGCAAAGTAAATCTTTGCCTCCGCTCAATTACACGACTATAAAATGTAAATAATAAACCAGACATGAAATTTTGTCGCTAAACGTGCAAATTGGACTTCTACAAACGGTGTTAAAGACATGCTAAAATTTCACAACTATCTACGGCAAAATTCGTCACTAATTCTCACTCGAGAGAAAATACTTCCACAAACATTTCCGTACAAATCTGTAAGACATGAGAAAAATGAAATACGTCTCAAAATTGTATACTTTTTATAAATTCAAACGTTTAATTTGTCTTTAAATATGAAACACTATAATTAAAATGTTTATGATATTTTCAGTCACGAAGCAAATGTCACTCGTATATGATTAATTCTCGCATACACACTTTTAAAATAAATATTGTAAAAATAGATATTGTTATTCGTTAAAAATACATACGCTTTGTGAAACTTTAAACGTCACTTTTTAATTTCGAAATCTGAAACGTAATCATTTCTATCAATGGAAATCTTCATTTTATTTGAGACAGAATAATTAAATAAAGTTTTCATTACAGTATTAGGGCATCATTTCATTATTCATTAGGGTATAATATTTCAGGCAGCAAAAATGTCAATCAATGTAATATATCTTTTTGCAAGAAACAACGATACAAATCAGAGTTGGCATCCATACTCATGAAACTGACATTTGCGCAGATTCTTAACAATATCATTGTTAACAATACTGCTGATACGGAGCTCGTTAACACTGTAACCACTTCTCAGTTACTTATACTCTTTAGTAAAGTTTGCTATACGCTGTAACCACCAATTCGATAAATAGTACGCTCACATATTGGTTACAGACGTTTCTAATTAATCTGTCCGTATCTATAACCAGATCTTTCAAATACAAGTTCATGACCATTAATTGACGCTTAGGTATTTAATTTGAAATCAATCTTCTGGCTTTTAATAGTAACTCTTAACCATTTTTAAATGAGTATTTTAATGTGAATGAATTTTTTTAATGTTCATAACTGGTTAAATATTACACTCTTGAACTTCCTTTGGATACAAAATTCGCTTCAAGCGTTTTCAGGAAAGCTCCTTTTTTACGCATGTCGAATAGTTCACAATTTTAAAAGTTCAACATCATTGTTTCGCAACCTGAGGTCAAGAAGCAATAAAACGCCAGAATCAATACAACATTAGTAATTTCGTATTTACAGCGGAAGTATGGAGATGGAAGGAGTGTCTCCTGGAAGTAGTAGCTTCCTGCCGAGTCATACACCCAGCAGAAATGTTAGTATGGAAACAGCAGAACCGAATCGAGCGTCGAGTGTGTCTTCAGAGGAAGGAGCTGAATATGGCTCCAGTTATAATCAAAGGCAATATCAAATAAGGTAATTAGGAAAGATATCATCAAATGTGTTGAAATTAATTAGCCTGAAATATAACGATGCAAAGTGCAATGATGAGAAGTTTTAACATGTCCTGCTAAAGATTTAAGATAAACGTGCTATCGAGACGTTGGACGGATAGAGAAATGAAATAGCCGCACTTCAGCTCTGATTGTATAAACACTGAATTGAATAGAAATTATCTAAATAAATTTAACACAAATCAATAATAGAAATTAAAATCGTAAACAACTCTAGCCTCACTAATAACAATACAAATATTACAAAATAAAAATAGATCATTGTTTGCTGTCAGTTATGTGAATGACTAAATTGCACATATAAAGATTGGTAGCGGTAATTTCTAGTTAGAGAAATTCTTTAACTTCTAATATACTTTTACAAATTATTTATAAAGTTTAACATAAATATATTGCTTGCCTAATTTATTTGTAAAAAAATATCTCTAAGAATGGACTAGTCGGTTTTAAGAGAAGTGCCGTTATTCTTTCAATGATTTAGCTTTCCTGTGTTATGTTCCTTGTTTGGCTATGATGCATGTATTTAATCTTGAAATTTGTAGCTTAGAGGATAAACAAAAAATAACATTTGTTGTGAAATTGATAGGCGATCCTTGCTTAGCAAATCACCGACCCCAAACACGCTGAGCGTACAGGTTCCAGCGTATTCCAGTCTAGGTCAGTCCTTGCCAAATCTGACATTAGCGACTTCGCCGCAAACCGCCACGGTATCCCCGACACCACCAAACTCCCTGTTAATTGTACCTCAAATAACTAAAAGTAAAGATACGTTATTGTCGCCCGGACAGCGAGGTGAATCACGTTATCAGTACTTTACTTGTATGATATGCATTTTTAATATTTATTTTAAAACAATGCCAATTTTATATCTGCTCTTTCATAATTTCAAACATTCATAACTGCAAGGCATTATGCCTTGTAGAACAAGTACATAAATCATTCAACGTACTAAGATTGCGAAATTTACCAGCTATTTTGACAACTTTAATAAAGTTACCAAAACCTAAAGCGAAATTAACATTGTAAGATACTCCAAATATAATATATTACATGAGATGTTATGAAGACTCAAGTTTTCACAGTTGATATAATATTACACAATAAGAACACATCAGTTTTCCTATTACGAATAACTCTATTCTTTTAATCACATGGTTCGTGATTCGCTAATAAAACTCAATAC
Source organism: Ceratoteleas bidentatus (assembly GCA_022817645.1). Classification (NCBI taxonomy): domain Eukaryota; kingdom Metazoa; phylum Arthropoda; class Insecta; order Hymenoptera; family Scelionidae; genus Ceratoteleas; species Ceratoteleas bidentatus. The sequence continues at coordinate 9,361 of JABFPB010004430.1, read as the reverse complement.
TAATATTATTTTCATCTCAAGATAAAAGATTAGATTGATTATTATAAAATTATTAGAATTATTAATAAGTAAGTGCATTAAATTGTAATTTATAATGCCAGCAAATTGGATCAAACTGTATTAAATCAAAAGACTTCAGTTCGATTTTGCTGTCATTTTTTTGTTTTTTATTTATATATATTTATATATATTTATATAAGTAATTTAATGCAATTACTTATAACTAATTTTGTTTAAATATTGATAGATCCACAATATTTAAACAAAACCTTTTAATTTACTGAAAGATCCTCATTGGTTAGTATTTACTCCAATTAGACATATTTACTCGAATTACATATTTACTCCAATTAAAATTTACGCGTTATTATTCAATTTAAACTTGTGCCCACTTTATTACTAGGCAGTTTAATTTGAATTGACTGCATCCTGGGACCAAACAAAGATTGGACCTTGGATGAAAAGGGACAATTTAAGACTCAGTAGCAAAAGGTGAAGATGACAATACTAAGTCTTCAGTTGAATACTCGTGTACCATGAGAAAAAGAAATTGCACATATTGTAACTATCTGCATAGTAAAATTGTTGAAGCGTTTATTGGTTGAAACAAATGAACCGAGCTGTCTCGTTGGCTGAAATAAATGAATCAAGCTGTTTTATTGGTTAAATGCCTTACAATGTGAAATGTAACACCTTTTACTATGTCACATTGTAACGGTTACAATGTAAATTGATCACGTTACAATATGGTTTTCTCAGTGTGGGTAAAAAAAACATTTACCCTTCAGCATTGCCGTCCAAAAATATGTACTGTTACTTCATTAGGGATTCACCAGGTCGCTAGTTATATTGTTAAACAACTGCCGAGTGTACTAAGACGCTCTCAATCGATTTTTTGGCAGTTTTCAAATGGTCTACTCCCTGAGCAAAACACTGCTAAATCCAACTCCACGGCAACACACTGGAAGAATGTACACAGAATTTAACTATGGACAATGCAGGATAAATGAGATAATGAGAAATTTCATATTCAACTGTACACGGAAAAAAAGTTGGGTTATTAGACGCGTATAGGACAACTGACGCACTGGTTGCATTGCGCATCAGTTATTCCGATTTCTGGACATCGGTTGCGCCAAATGTATGGGTTGTCCTCAGACCCGGGGCATCTGCTGTCCCGGATGAGACAAAAATATCCATTTGGGGCAACTCGTGCTCCAAAAACAAGGGTAACGGTTGCACTTTCAAACTGGGGTAGCGCTTGCGCGGCGAAAGTACGTCTGTTGACCAAAACCGGGGCAACATTTGTCCCGGTGGCCAGTACAAATGTTGCCCCTGTGTTTGGCGCTACGGGTGTACCTACAGGGACATCTGATGTACCAACATTTTGTCCGTGTACTCGACGATTCTATTTTACAAAATTTCCCAATACTTGTCTGACTACTGGCTGCTCCGAAGAGACTGCTATATTGTTTATTTATCTTTCCGTGTCGGTCCACTCGACTTTCTTCCCGGGCTTTGTCAAAAATATGCGGATTGATGTTGATGTTGATTTTGCAGATTCACTTCATGGCAGCATGGACTCATCAACCTCGTATCGTGAAAAATTCACCGAGGTGATTTCCCAGATGTCAAACAAGACGCTGTGGTCATGTCTCGAGTGCGGGAAGATAGTTACCAACAGGTGGCATCACAATCAGTCACACAATGGTGAACGAAGCATTTGTCCGTTTTGCCCGGCATCGTACAGCCGCAGCGACACCCTGAAAAATCACATTAAAACACAGCACTTAGAAAAAAAGAAAAAAAAAGATGACGGTAGTAACATCATCGACAACAACAGCATCGACAACAACATCATCGACAACAACATCATCGACTTCCGGACCGGCATCCAATGGGCCACATCCCCAAAAAACCTGGCCAAAGCAAAGAAGAAACATCGTAAATTCGATTCCAGTTTAGTTGCATCACATCACATCTAGAAGAAACATCTGTGGTCACTAATCTAACGCGCTGCTGACATTCCAGTACCGTGTCTTTATTGTACTCGCTTCTTGCCAAGAAGCTTGGCAACAAGCGAGACGAATACGTCGACCCTGAAAAATCGACTGCCCCGGGGATCGATGCGTCATCAGTTATAGTTTCCAATGCAAGATTGTTACCGCAACTACTGGTTACTCGCAAAGCATTGCTGAGCAACTCACTTGCTCATGTCCGTTCGATCCAACAACGGCATCCTCTATCATACCAACACTGAGAAAAAACCCAACATTCATTACGGTACCAACCTCAGCTGACCAATAGTTATCTTCAAGTTCAGTCATTTTCGCATGACCGCTATGTCCGCCTTTTTTATTTTAGCACAACTCTTCAATGTTCCTTATCTCGAATCAGCTAAAACCGCTGATTTTATCCAGCCAGTTTTCCCCATGTCAAATAGCTTGCGCGACTCTGCTAAAACAACTGAAGATCTCAGTCCATTGCTCTGTTGGACTGAGATTATACATGATACTGTTTTTATATATGATACTGTTTTTTCTCAGTGAAGTGCTTCCGTTCTCATTACAGGAATCTTCAGTTGGCATTGACACGTCGATTGTCCTGCTGAAAAGTTTACGTCTGTGATAATGACCGCAAAACTACTGCATTGTACATAAAACAGAATATGTCTTCGAGAGTACTGTTCTATTTGCTTCTAGCTTCCAGAGTCATCAAGTCATTGTTGGTACGACGAAGACACTTGAGTGGCAATGCCGACGGGTTAACCTTATGTGTTAAATTCGTTCCAACTTATCTTGATTAATATTTTTTTGCATACATCTCACGGTGGCTTTGCAAACGTGGTCATCGGACGTTTCAGTTGGACGATTGGCATTCCCGTGAGTTGTCGAGTGGCGTTCAAAATGTCACTTGCTGCACCGTTGGGACTGTTTAGTTGTTGTGTCATAGTCAGTGTTTGCGATTACGATGGTTCGTCTAAGAATATTGTCAGGATAGTGTAGTAAATGAAACATGAACCCCGATCAACTACAAAGTTCGCGATGGTGGCGCTGTAGCACCGTCACTTCAACAAACTGGCAGGTGAAATACATCTTTCCAACAACGTCATCAGAGATATACGTACATTTGGCTATTCCTTAAAGTCGAATACCTACCGTTATACAAATGTACATTGATAGAAATCTGGTTTTTAAAAGTTATGTGTTTTTATCTATTCAACCGTTCAAACGTTTTTATATGTTAATAATAAACACGTTTCTATCCATGTGCAAGTAAATGTGTGCAATTGTTGCGGAATTAATGAAAAAATTGTACAATTGTTACATAAAAATTTAGCAATTGTTTAAAGCATAACGTTATAATGTCACGTTGAGTAACAAGATTATTTTTTATTTTGTTTTATGTTACAATATTATGTTGCTTCCATTGGAATATATACACTGAGAAAACAGATTGTGAGGATATATGCTACATTGTGTCAGTTACAACTGATATTGTAACAGCTACAATATACATACCATCGGTGATAATATGGTTTTCTTCGTGTACCCACCTAATACCTTTAAATGGCACAATACTGCCATATGTTAATTTCATTATATCGTTGTCAAAATCTTTGTTTTCGTTTACATGATTTTAAAAAGGTTTAAATGCAGAAACCTGAAAAACGGAAAACAATATTTCTCAATTAAACAATTTCGTTGTACCAAACATGATAGGAACAGTATTTTCTAATACTAAAATGTGATGTTAATATCCACTAATTTCTCTACACATCCACATATGACTCAGTAACGATACGAATTTCACTTTAAAAAATGATGGCAAGAATGTGAACCACTTGCAAAATTCCCGCCAAGGCACTACATAACGTGGCACCACCAACGAGAAATACGTATTATTTGAGAAAAGACGCCTCTGAATTTTGTCTTGTATTATTTATTATTTAAATTGTCTTTCTATAATAAGATAATACGCGAATGGTGGAAAAGCAATTGGAAGCACATTTCAATGACGGATTGTGAGAAGAAACTGCAACGTGACATTTGTTTCGTTACGATTGTTTGTCGAATTTTAGCGCTATCTGGAACTCGGTCCAGGTTAGATCAGATCTTAAAGTAGTGTCATTTAAGCTATTTATGGTCGGAGAGCTCTTATTCAGTTTTAAAACAGAACTGAATACATGCTGGGATTTTTATTGTTTGGGACTCTGGGGATGTACGCAAGAAACCCGTAAAACTTATTTGCCACTCGCGTTTTGAGGAAAATCTTACCCTTACCTCGGTTTCACTAAGATTTGTTTAGTATTACATTTAATAATCCGGTTCCAAACACATGTCGTACAACAGTTTCCAAATGTTCAATTCGCAGTATTGATTTACACACATTTGTAAAGCCGCGTTTTTAACCAACCAAGATCACAACAAACAATCCTTTTTCAAGATTCATTAACGAATAAGAACCCCTTAAAGGAACCATCGACCGAAAATTGATTCGATCGTTATTTATTGTGTTTTGAAAGTCAAATTTGGCGATAAACACAATGAAATGTTTGTAGAAAGAAAACCTTTTTTACTTTACATTTCAATGGGAAGTAATGTCAATATTTTTTATAGAAACCCGTTCTCATCAGGCGTTCCCCATCCTAAGTATTGAGACATCGTGCAATGTCTCAACAATTGGCAACAATTTTTCAAGCAGCGCTACGTTTACCTCTGTTTTTTCAGTTGACAAAAAACACTCAAACAGGAAATATTTATCGATTAAATGCACTCACCTAATCGAGAAGTCATTTAAGTTTATAGGTAAATGTTTTTTTACTTTTATACTTGATTTATGTTGCGTATACCAGTCAATGTAATATAATATGTCAAAGTACGGATTGACGGATAACCGTGATAAAGGCTTATAAAGTAATCAAAATTCGGTGTTATCCTTGAGCTTACGAATTCAGTTGTAATGAAGCATATAATAAAACGTCTATAAGTATTTTAGAATAACCGAACTTTCCAAAAATTGGACATGATTTCACATCGATTTTCTTATCGTGTACTTATGAAATATTACAAGCGAGTGAAACATAGAAATGGTCATTTAACGTATGAATATGTATATTTTTTAAATTAAACCCAGAAAGTGTAATATAGTCTCTCGGAATCTTTACCTAAGTGATTGATGTACATTATAGGTTCCACTGAGTTACAATTTGAAAAGTTCAACTTTCCTCCGAACCAAACGAATTTCTTTCCACTCTAAACCAGTTGATAATACAACAAAAGGATTAATTATTTGAATTATTTAGAGATTACGTCATATAGAAAACATTAGTGTATCAATGATTTCTCACTCGTTTACATCTTTTATGTCAAGTGCGATGGCTTCATAGTTGGCTTTATTCTTCAACTTTTTTATTTTTACACAAACATGTTGTTTGATAATCTACCGATGCGTTCTTCCCCTGTACATTTTGTATATTTCATGCCATTAAGTAGGTGTATAAAAGTACGATTCGCTTCGATTGTCAGTGTTACTTAAAAACGTATCGATTTTTTCATTTCGCGAACAAATCAGTGCGAACGAAGTAAATTCATCAACAGCAGTTTTTCTGTCGCTTTTCTTTGAACCAAGCGTGGCATTTGTTTAGCAAATTTCCCGTAAAGAATGTTAACTAGACGCGACATTTCAATACGCGGATAAATCAATCCGAGCAATTTCAGAAGACTGTTGGTGGATTTTGACCTGTTTTAATCTGAATTCGTGTAATCGAATTAAACTTGGAGAACAGTGCAATACGTACTGGAACCTCGATCTGCAGCTACCTCGAGCCTACACTTCATCTCAATGAAGTACCTTTGAACCGAATTAGAGGGAGTGCGATGTTTATGTCGAGGTCCCAAAGTACTTATCATAAGCGAACTGAATTTAACGTTTGAACGCAAGAATTGACCCTAACAATAATAGATCGTCGGAATTTGATGGTGATGTGGAAACACGTGGATTCTTGAATGATTCTCCTTTGAATGTCCGGAATGCGTATATATACAGGTGTACTTACTCTAGTGGAAACAAGCTGACATATGTATGGCATCGGTACGGCAACATTCACATATATGTTAGCATTTTTATTATAATAAATATACTCATATTTATTACACATAACCATTAGGGTGGCTGTATAAAAAACACCTTTTTCAGTAAAGTTAAAGTCGATATATGTAATATTAAATTTATATGAAAAAGCACAGTTTTGCTTTATTGCTGAACATCTCACGCAGAGTAAACAATCAATATAAAAGGTTATGCTTGTGTATTTTTGGTCAAAAAATTAACAAAAACTTCCTCCGATATTTTTTTGTATGATTGAAATTTTTCATTATACGAGTATTTTTGAACTAAGACTGTATATACATAAATACTTAAAAAAGTTTTACAATATTTTTTAAATTTATATTGCGATTGAAATGTTAAATAAATATTTGACTAATTAAATAATTGTGTATTTAGCAAATCGAAATAACAATTGAAAATTTTAAACAATTTTTTGAAACACAATTTTTTTTAAACAAAACAAACATGAAGTACTTATATTAGATATAATCTGTTATATTTATTTATTTTCCATGTAGTTTAGATTTTATAATCTTATAAAATAACTCGAAACATTTCGATTATGCAACGATATATGAGAGGAAGTTTTGTGTTCATTTTGCTATCAAAAATATACATGTATAATGTTTTATATCGATTTGTCAATAAAGCAAAAATATGCGTCTTCCCAAAATTGGAATACACTGCAAAAACAACGTATTTTATAAGTGTTTTAGGTACGTTTTGTATTTTACCATTTAAATGATAGGTTAAAATTCAAAACGCTAAAATGTGGTTTAAAACTGGGGACAAAAAGTGTTTTACTATAAAACACTTGTTTTTGCAGTGTATTTCGCGAAATTTACATCGGATAGAAAAAATGAAAAACATGTGTTCAATATTTTTCAAAAATCTATCGAATGACACCAAACACGACCCCCTGCCCCCACCCCCGGGGATGGGGCGGGGGCAACTTAGAAATATTACATGGGAATCCCCATTTTTTATTTCAGATTCGGATTCAACGTGAAAAACTGTATTCAGTACCATACAAATTTCCACTCCAACCCCAGGGGCTGTATTCGGTGCCATTCGATAGATTTTTGAAAAATATTGAACACGTGTTTTTCAGTTTTTCGATCCGATGTAAATTTCGCGAAATATTCCACCGTCCCGCTTCTTTTGGCACACCCTGTATAAATTGAATGGCCGCATGCAATAACAGGGTATGCGCTCGGCGGGCCCATAAATATAGACAACCGCCGCTGTGATGATAACATTGGTTTTATATTAAAATATCTCGAAAACTATTGATCCTAGGACCATACACTGAGAAAACTAGATGGTGATTTCCACTATTTAAATAGCGACCAGCGCAATTTAAATGGCGCTGGTCGCTATCTCAGATAGTAAAATCGCTTAGGTTGCGATAGCGATATTTCGCCATAAAAATGGTGGAATTCGCTATTTAAATGTGAATTTTCACCATTTCGAATGTTAGAATTGTCGAATTTGAGGTTATGCCGATGTAAACAAAACAAATCGAAAGATTTTGATTAATCGTGGAAATGTGATTCCTTATGTTGCCAATATTTTTACCCTATATTCAGAGTCTAATTGGCATTGCCAAATCAAGTAATCAAACATTTACTTATTGCAAAAATGGACCACTATATGTAACGAGCCAGCTGTCAACAGTTCACCATCGTGATAGCGAAACGCGGGTTTCGCTATTTAAATGGTGAAACTTTACCATCTTGACATTTCGCTATCGTGATTGCGCAATCTAGTTTTCTCAGTGTGTGTATCAAAAGGCGCTGACAAGTAAAATTCGCCAGGCGCTAGCCAGCAAATGTTAGTTTGTCAAATTTTAAATAAAATTGAAACTATATTCAATTGTAACTTTTAATTCATGGATTTTGATTTTAAACTAATTCTTATTCTTTGTATTAATGAACATGCGTTTTTAACTCGTGAAAAATTGCTTCGCTAATACCGGTAATCGAACCCTTGTCTCCAGATCCGTAGCTCTGTCGTCTTGTCACCGAGCTGTGACGCCGATATATACTTCGCCGCTTAAAAGTTGCCCAAGTAAAAATTCGACTAGTTTAGACAAAACTGGCTAGAAACTGGCCAGGCACTGGCCAGGCACTGGACAGCAAAAACTAGACAAGAAAAGTCTTACTTGTTAAGGTGATGTCGAACGCGAGGAGCAAGTTCAAATCGGCGGTTTAGCGCGAAAAGTGCCAAACAAGTTCGTTAATTGATTAAAAAATTAGTGATCGACTGTTGATTCGCTGACCAGAGCGAGATTCTACGTAAAAATCCGCATGTTTTGAACTACTTGACGATTATTTTAGACAGCAAATGTTCAAGAATAGTGATTTATAGTTTTTGAGGTGATACGTAACCTCGAATGTAAACGCAGAAAAACGAAAACTCACTACTCTTGAACATTTGCCATTGAAAATAGTCGACGGTTAATTCAAAACACGCGAATTTCTACGCAGAATCTCGCTCTGCATCTGTGCAGTAAATCAATATTTGATCACTATTTTTTCTTAATTAACGAAACATCACTTTTCGCGCCAAATGAAAAGTGATGTTATCATTTGGCGCGATTTGAACTTACTCCTCGCAATCGGCATCACCTTAATAAGTAAACAATTATGGTTTTTATCTGAAAATTACATCGCTTTAATTAATTAATTGCAGTATATAAAACATAAAGAACTATTATTATATTATATTTATAATTGTATAATTATAAATATTAATAAATAATTAACTCAATAATCAATAATATAATGCTATTGTGACGATGAAATTGTCTTACTTGTTTAACAAATAAAATTAACAACTCATTTAAATATTAAAATAACAATTATATTTGCTTTAAAAGGTATGAATATTCAATTACCAATAAAATCGATAAGTTTGTGATATGAATATTTAAGCAAGTAAATCTACCCAAGTAAAAATATAGCCTAGTTTCTGACAAGGCGAGATAAACTATTTACATGCCTAGCGCCTGGTAGCGATAACTCCCCAGGCGCAAGTTAGTAATGTAACGCTGTGTATCAAAAGGCGCTTAGAAGTAAAACTCGTCAGGCGCTGGCAAGTAAAACTCACCAAGCGCTAGCCAGCAAGTGTCAGTTTGTAAAATTGTAAATAAAATGAAACTACACGGAGAAACCGGCAAACGACTGACTCGTTTGCCACACACGACTGAGTCGTGTGGTAAAAAAAAATTAGCTTACGAAACGACTCA
>JABFPB010004429.1:0-14942 GCA_022817645.1 Ceratoteleas bidentatus | reverse complement strand
GTCAATTTTGATTTCTTTTGTTCGCATTGAGTTCTGTGAAATCGTTTTTCAAATGTTATATACAACATTTCAATAGTAGCCTCGAAATAAACCAGATTTTAAGTTTCATCGAATTCTTATTATTTTAACTTATTGAAAAACCACCTTAAACATTATATTTTACCTTTATTTTGCATTAGAAACTGTATCCAATAGACATACAGAAGATTGATATAAAAAGGCAAAAGTTTACTTTTGAAACTTTAAACAATATCCCAAAATCACAAAAAAGTAACTTAACTCGTTTTTCCTCAAAACCACAGAAATAATGAAACAATTCAACTCCAAATCCCACTCTTCCTCAGCCATAATCCGTTTTCCCCGACGCTCTCATTAAATTCAACCGGCGCTTCTTCTGCCACCGCGAACAACGGAAAATCGGCGGCGAAACGGTACCGATTGGTAGCGCGTGAGCCTCGTGCTCAGTCGGCGCCGCGTCCTTGGCCAGAAGAATCGAACGCACGCGTAAGTATGCGCAAGCGGCCATGCATCCGCGGCATATCATAGTCGAGCGGTCCGGCGTGTTTTGCCGCATACCGCGAGGTTGCTCGCAACTCGGCGACCGGCGAGGAAGCGATCTCGACGTAACTTTGCAGCTACCGGCCAGAATTCCGCGTGAGCGAATGCGTTTCGGAATCTGACATGCGACCAGATTAGTCATCGGCGCAGTTACACCGAGAAATTTATAGCAACGGCGCTCGTTTCGAAATTATTGAGATGCCGTTAGACCGGTCGATGTCGATCGAAGGCCCCGATTTTCGATGAACGATTTCGGGAAATTTCATGGAAGTTTTAAGCGTGAAAAAATAATGGGAGAAAATGAAGGAAAAATTTTTCATCCCGATTGATGAATTTTGTACCGATTTTTATTTTTCTTCCATTTTATTAATAATTCTCGTAAAAGTATGAAGGAAGTTTCTTTTTACTTTTACAATTTCAGAAGGTTTTTCATTAGGAAAAATTTTACAATTTTTTAATAGTCAAACGATTTTAAGGTAAAAGGTTTTTAGATAGAATTTTTGTAATGTAGTTTTTCAATTTCTTATTTAGAAAAAACTTTAGTAAGAAGGTTGTAACTGAAGTAAAAGTTTTTTGGCACATTTAATATTTGTCTTTTGCTGTGGAGTAAATCCGAAAATGACTATTCTTTTGAACATTTGAAAAGGAAACTCGGCGGGAATCGGATTAGAAAATTCGATTGTAGTGTGTCGAAACCAGTGAAACTTGCATCGGTGAAAAGTATCATCAAACGAAAATGTTGCATTACACATTTCGTGTCTTTATGTAATGGCGGCACATAACGTGCTATTCGGACTTGAAAATACGGATTTTATATAATCTCGCTGTAATAACACGCGTTACAAAGCGCGATGTTTTAATTAAAAACATCGCTGTGTTTAAACGGACAATATAGTTCGGCTGCGCTGGCGCCACGTGATTTATTTCTTGTTTTCGTTTGCGAAATGTTCGTCGGATTTTGGCAGACAAAACTATGCCTGGAAATGTGGAGCATGCAAAACGATAGTCCGCGAAAACAAACGGGTCACTTTCGACCGTATCTCGGCGAAATCTTTGCATATGTTAAGCATAATAGCTGGCAATTTACCGAGACTCGCGTTTAGTATCCAAACGTGATGAAAAATTAGTGCAAACAGTCGCAGATGTCGAGCAAATTGGAAGCAAATGTTCTCAGACAAAAATGAGATAAAACAGATTAAAAAACTTTAGAGAACATACCAGAAAAACATGTGTAAAATTAACATTTTTAATGTATGATCAAATCAATTTTAAGTTTAAAATTTAAATTAAAGTTTATAGTTTTTTAACTTTTGTTATAAATAATAATTATTAAAAAAATATATTTATGAAGTAAATAAAATAAAATTTTTAAGAATTAAATTAATTCCATTAATTTATGGAAAATTACTAAAATTCCAGTAAATCAAACGCGTCAAAATCAACTAAAAAATCGTCGTTTAGCGGTCAAACTCAGGTGGCAAGTTAACTTAGAAACTCTATCATTAGCCACCTTTTCCCGTTTCGCAGCAAAGAATGTCCGTTTATCGTAATTAAACGATCGCAAATGACACGTTGCGCTCGCGGATTCCGTCAACGAGGGCTCTGAACTTGAAATCGAAATTACGCAAAACGGGAATGCCAGAAAAAGCGGCAAAAACGAAACCGCGCAAAAAGCGCGAAACGTCCTCGAGTGACCCCGGATCCAGTTCGCGTCAACGTCGCTCCCATTGGCCGTTAATACGACGCGTCTCCGCGGCTATGATTTAGTGAAACCCGGCGCGGGCTAATGATCGGCCGCGCGCGAACGGTACGTGCAAATGGACGCGGTGGAAAGTTGTTTGCATGCGCGGAAAATGAAATCACAACGCGGATTGGCGCGCGTGCATTAACGCGCGGCATTCCTGCATCGCGAAACAGAATGCAGTCACACGTGCGCAATAAGCCAGCGCAAGAAAGTCGAGGGGCCGACACGTGGACCGAAAACGCAATGTTCAGGTCTGCGGCCGATTGCAAAACTAGACGAATCGACACGGATTACTATGCATTTAGCATGGAGATTGATTCGAAATATTTTTGAGGAAGGTGGTGTGATTTAAATAGATGAATAAATATAAAAAATGGGTAGAAATTGAGCTTGGAACGTTGGAATGATGCTTTTTGAGTCGTAACTCGAAAAAGAGTGATTTTGTATGAAATTGAACGGTATTATTGTGTTTAGGAGGGGGAAATCTTTTGATTTGAGTACAAACACGACTATGTTTGGAGTATTTTGAAAAATTCGATTTTTTTCAAAATTTTCGAAAACTAGGCTAGTTAGACAAAATTGTGAAAGGTAGTCGAGTTTGTACTCAAATTAAAGGGATTTTTATTCCAAGAACAACTGTGTAGGTCAAAAATGAAATGTCCATTTTGGTCAAAATCCAATAAAAATCGCAATATATAATACTTGTTATAAGAATATTTAACGAAAACCTTTCATGTATGAAATGACATAAAATTAATTTACCATACAAATCTTATACTTGTGCAATACGTGTAAAATACCGTTAAATACGTTTGATTCAAGTAATATATATGTCAACATATCAATTATTGTAATTTATTCCCAATAAACTATATATCTCAAAATATATGCGACATAAATGTGAGTTCTGCAAGACATGTGATTCCGAAGCTAGCATATATCAAACATACATGCACCTTATTAAAATGTTCACATGTGTAGTGTACAATTTGAGTAAATATAGTGTGCAATGATATGCAGACTCCTTCAAGGATTTGTAGACCTTCTCAAGTATAATTACTACAAGAACACTTGAAACGTAAGAGGACAGTCAACCCGCAGCTAATGCCATTTAAACATGACCGATTTTAGTTATTCACAATATTTTTGAAAAAACTAAATAAAAAGTATATTTGTATTTTCAAAATAAATAATTTATTTCTAGCAAATTAATTCATAGTTCAAAATGAATAAGGCCCAAATTAACTCAATTAAATCATTAATTTTGCACTACTAAACATGTATAGTTACTTTATTTGAACGAATTTACTTATAGATAATAACTTTCCGAAACAAATATATTTATCTGCAGAAAATAAATCTTTTGTTTTCTATACCCTCCCAATCTTTTTCTTCTACTTCTCGCCATATTTCGAATTTTTCGAATTACCAGTCCGCTTCGAACACTCGGCAAATCTCCCGTTTTTTACAGTGCGTACGGCACGCAAAACGAGCAATCGCTGGACAATGGTCATATAAAGAACACGTATGAAAGCCGCGGTATCTCATATGAAATCTTGTAAGAACGCCGGGCCCGAGATCTGACGTCAGATCGCGAACCAGACGTGACATTGAATTGGAAAAAGTTTCATGCACGTTGCATCAGATCTACGGGCATCCGATATTAGATCCGATGGCAGATAAATTGGCCAGGAATAATTGCTTTGTTCGCGAAAGTCGAGTCGAATCTGATCGCCGATCGGCTTCGACATTTTGCCATAAACAAAATTTTATCTGCGCTGAAATAATTGTTGCTTAATAAAATAACGGTTATTTCTGCAAACAGACAGAGAGAAAGAGAGTTGGATTTCAGTTTCCAAAGGACAGCCCTATTAAAATTGTTATATTAAAACTCATTTATTTTTATTAATTTTATTTTTGTATTAAGACATACAAAACATATTTAACACGATGTATTTTTGTGCGATATTTTTGTACGAAAGTGGTCTTGTGGGTAAGATACTGGACTTATAACTCGGAGGCTCGAGATCGAATCTTGATTGTGGATGTTTTTTTAACCTAAATTTTAATGCCGATTTCGTTTAATCTTAACTTGTATGTAAAAACGGTGACAATAACCGGCCTGAAATATATACCTCCGTCTAAAAATAATACATAAAAATGAATCCTGTTAAGTATGTCTTTGTATGTTTTGATAAGTAACATTTCCGCAAATATTCCAATATGTTTCTGTACGTTTCAGTATGAAGTTTTTAATAGGATATTGAATTATTTGTTTATAGGAACTAATGGTTGCGTACAAAAAATCATAAGAGAGTTATTCTAACTACGTCTTAATAATAATCGGTTCAAAATCGCATTACTCAGAATGAGTAATATTATTAAATTTAGCAATATTGTATAATTTAAACACTTGTTGGTAACTAATCAGTTCAGAAATTCGCAAACAAATTATTTTGTCGAGAAATTGGTTTGGTTGATCTGATGAGCTTATATAACAATATCTCTGCATGAAATTATAATAAGGATTCGAAAAAATGTACGCTAATGATATTCATCGTATGTTAAAAATGTGCATATTAATGTATCTCTATTCTACAACTTCGGAAACAATCTCTTTCTTTTATCGATAATCTTTCTTCTTTTACTCGGTATAAGGCAGATGATACAGATAACTATTACAAAACTATTGGTACAAACTGTGCCAACATTCCGTTTTTGCGAGTTTAACCTTACACCGTGAAAACTACTATGTTTTAGTATCTCATTTTAAGGATCGTACAAGTATTTTCTTGTTTAAAACCTCTTCTTCCAAGATTTTCGTTAAATCGAGTTTTCGATAAAAAATACTTCGTAAACATAAATTTTGTGTTGAGTTCAAAATACAAAATATGTAGAGTCGCTGCTAAAATCTTTCCCCCACTTAAGAACACGAACTCCCTCTAGATACTGCCTTACAAAGCCAGTATCTTTCTTTTTCACTCGATTTAACACCACTGATTCTGGTTTTGTAACACTAACTTCCAACTGCACTGTGCACCAATCTAACATAAATTCACCTCACTAACATTCAGTCACATATACCTCACTTGTAACACTACACCTCACCTTAAATTAACTAAAAAATTAGTGTCAACGTACTGATTCTAAAGATCTATTGAGAACTTCATGAAAGAACCATCTTGATGTAAGCAATTCCACCGCAAAATATCTTCTGCTAGCAAATATCTTACTAAACATTTTCCTACCCTTACAGAAAATCATAGTAAATTAAAGTAAACACTCGCCTCTAACTCTCTCTCACATTAAAACTTATAAAAAAAGTGCCAACACCCTGACACTAAAATTTCATTCATATCTTCAGTCTTAATAATTCACTACGTTGTAAAAACTCTGCAGGGTTAGACCTCTTGATTTCCGTAAATGTCTTAAAGTAAGACACATAGTGACTTACATTCTGATACCATGCGTCTAGTCACCTATCTACATACAGTAGACCTAATTAAGACGCTATTCAGTGACTTAAAAACGTCTACAAATTAAGACGCTAGTTTTTACAGTGTACAACGGAAACAGTCACCGTTATGGACTTAGCTAATTAAAACAAGTCAAAATATTCTTGAAACTAACAATTCAAAACTACTCTTTGCTTACTACGCTTCGTAAGTGAAAGCAATTGAAATTACTGTCCCTTGGAACTGTCTCATCGCAGCATTTTCTTATAAAAAGGAAGACACTAACTTTCTTCTACCGAATAAGTTTTTTATAAACACAATTTGTACAATTGCAACCAAATATTGCAAAATGAGTCACTAACACTGTAAAAAATTAATTAAAACGTTTTTGTCATCGTTTTTAAGACGATTTATACCATCTGAAATAAACCCCATACTACTAAGATAGGGGAGGTATGTCTTAAAATAAGACCATTATAGTATATTTTGTACCAAGGGGGATGAAACGGATAATTTTGTTTCTCGTGCGAAGTTTACAATCCGAGCCGAAGGCAAACGATATTTTATGGTACAATGGCGCGAAAAATACACTTTTCCAAAGTGCCCTAAGACGGAAAAGTGCACTTTTCGGGCCCGCGTGCCATAAATGTCTTAATTAAGACGTCTAACCTTGCAGAGTTTTTGCAGTGAAACGGACATCAGTTCTTCCACTCTATTTCCATCCTCTCTTAGACTGTCCCTCCTTCCTCGTCATCCATAATTTATCTGACGATCCCCATACATCTCCAACCACCCTTTCTCACACAGATCCTCTTTTCAACTATTCCTCCTTCATCCTCATCCCCGCTGAAAAATACTATATGGAATAACACGTAGCATTTTTGGCATGGCTTTCTATATAGGATTCCATTTTATTCCATATAGATGTTGAATTCTACATAGACATGGGATATCATATCCATATGGAAAAGCATGTATTTTTATATGGAATGCCATGAAATTTCAAATGGAGCATCAGGTCAAAAGTTCTATGTTACTCCATACGGTATTTGTCAGCTGGGATCCACTTTCTCAGACTCTTCTCACTCATCCTCAACCATTTCTCGTCCTCAACCCTCATCCTCATCTATCCTCATCCCAATCCATCCATCCTCTCTCCACCTTTGGTTGTCTAGCAAAGACTACCAAACACTTTTCCTCCTTCACCCTGATCCTCTCTCCCCCCTCTCATTTTCCCCATTCATCCTCCACCCTCTCACCCTGATCCTCACCTATCCTCATCCCAATCCATCCATCCTCTCTCCATCTTTCGTAGTCTAGCAAAGACTACCAAAGACTTTCCCTCCTTCGCCCTGATCCTCTCTCCCTCTCTCTTCCCCATTCATCCTCATCCACCCTCTCACCCTCATCCTCATCTATCCTCATCCCAATCCTCCCACCCCTCCCCACCCTCCCCCTGCACCTACCAGCGAACAGCATCGATAAGTTGGTGAAGGCTGTGGTGCGTGGCAGTTCGGCGGCGGTGGTCCCGCTGCCCTTAAGGTCCAACATCGCGCGGATAAACCTTAGAACACTGTCCCGCCGCGAAGGTCCGCACGACTCATCACCTCATTTGCGAATCCGACTTCGGTACCGTTTGTCTCTGCGTACTGTCTGTTCGTGTTTCACTCGGTTTCGGATGTCGGGACAGACGTTTGGGTGCGATCGCCCGATTGACACTGGAAGAGCCGTGATTCGCGCGGCGGCGCGCCGTGCCCAGCGACCGCCCCCCGGGGGGCCGAGCTCGCCCCCGCGGGCGGGGCCAAGTGGCGGCGCGTGCGCCGGCGCCACCCACGGGGTTGCTAGGTCGCCCCGGAACACGAAAGCACTCGCCGCTTATCTATGCCCGGCGCTGGCTTAACGACAGGTGTTGTCCCATCCGCGAGTTTGCCCCGGTAACGAGTTTCGATTTCTTCCGGATCGCAAAGAACACCAGGAAGCGGCCCTTGTCACGATGTCCTGGACAATTTCTTTCCCCCGGCGTTTATCGTCCGAGGAGGCAATCGCGGTTCCGACATTTAACCCGTTTCGGGCGGTGGTCGCGCTGGGGTCAGGGGGTTGGGAGGTTGCCGGTGGAGGGTCGCGGGTTCAAGGTTGGAAGATAGGGGAGGTTTTTTGAGGATTTTGGAGGTAGGAAGGGGTGAGGGGGAGTTTAGGGGGTTTTGGGGAAGGTTGGAAGGTTGGATTGAGAAGGTATACCTAAAAAAATTAATTTACATTAGATCTTAGAAAGATATGATCTTAGATCTTATGTCTCAGGTAGATTTTTTCTACCTGAGACATAATAAAACCGATCAATATCTAATACATACCCCGATACGAAATATCACATAAAACCTCATATACAAGCTATATGAGGACCGTTATAGGATTTCTAACACTAGTCGATCCACTAATCAATAATCCTTCAGATTATATATGAGGTTTTACATAATGGTATTTGGTGTTAGGGTATATAATAGATAGACATTTACCGGTTTTATTAGTAGATTACATACTTCGTACTGGAGAGATGAGAAATTAAGTTAGGTTTCATAATAGATCCGCTCCAAAATGCGGAAGTAAGATCTACGTGAGATCTGACATCAGATCTTAATGAGATCTGATGTCAGTTATTTTTGGTAGAGGGGGGATTGGAAGTATGTATACAGATGTTTGGTTAACTCGATTTGGGTTGGATTAAGAGAATTAGTTGATTGATATGGCAGTAAAGAAAACGGTGCGTTGATTCAAGTAAATTGTTTGGTTAATGTTGTGGGTCAAGCTAAGGGTAGGAGTTTCTTTAAACGAAGAGAGGGTTCTGTAGGTTAAGCATCGATTAAGCGAATGTTGGTTGTTTATGAAAGGGTGTCTAATATGGGTTCATAAGCAATTTATGAGTCATTGATCTAGAATTTTTTAATGTATTCGTTTATTTCCTTATGAATTTAGAATAATTACCAGTTACATCTGTTCAAATGAGGTTACTATTTAGTGGAATGAACCAAACATTTGATCTAACTAACCAATTATATTGCTGGTTTGACCAAATTAATTTAACCACATCAGGCGGTCAAATCAACCAAATTATTTTTTTGAATGAGAATGTTAATATTTGCTTTGATTGTGAAGAGTGAAGTTGTAGTGAATATGCAGATTATTAAACAAATATCTGACTTCAATTTTATTCTTTACTTTTAGTGTACAAAATTAAATGACGAAAATGTATTTTTCGACTGACGCAAGCCATCATGAACTTTATATTGTTACAATACAACACTTATTAATGTTTCGTCTGTGGAACTTTATAAAATATTATGAATTCAGAAAAATTAATGTAAAAGTATTTTTAGGCTAATTATTTTAAAGCATCGTAAAATAAATGTTAAAATGAAATAGCGTGTTACAGTTTGTTGAATAACATTAGATTTTCAAAGTAAATTTTATACATCACAATATTTAAATTATCCATTCTAATTCATTTTGTACAATTTTTTAGACTTTACAATTACAATACATTTTGTAAAGTTAAATTTATTTTTCAAAGTTAACGATAAAACAAACTTTTTCCAACATAAAAAAACAGTTATCCAATTAATTCAACGAGTAACTCAAGTAACTCAAGTAAGAAATGTTGGGATCGTAAATATAAATTCCAGTGCATCTGATGTAATCAGGTGTTTTTACGATGTAATCTTAAGATACGTGTTGTGTAATTTATACGACAGTAACTTCCGATTTCTTCCGGACTGGAAAGAACACCGGGAAAAAGCTTTGTGGTGATGTTCCGAACAATTCATTTTTCTCTTTCATCGATTATTTGCGGGATCAGTCTATATTTTCGTGTTGCCATTTTGCCAGTATAACTGGGGAAATCTAATAACTCAAAATAGCAATTTTCTTAAAAAATATTTTTTCATTAAAAACTTGAAAAAACATCATTTTCATTGCAAACAAATATAAATCAATAAAGTTAGAATCGAAACAATTCAAACAATTTTCATCAACTCCCAACCCTCTTCCCAAACTCATTCTTTCCCAACTCCCAAAATAACGTTGCAAATCCCGATACATATCACAATCCCAGAACTACCCACTATATCCACCCCGGAGTCCTTCCCATGAACTCGAAACACCACTTTTTCTGGTCAAGTGACTTTCCCAAAATCCGCTATCGTGAGCGGCAAAGTCCATTAACAAAAAGCGAAAGCGTTTTGCGGAAATGAGAAAGTCACACGCCGGTCTCGGCTCAAGCAAAACATTTGCGTCAGCAAAATTGTCGCCAATGCACGGTATAACGCCGAACATATGCGTTTTGTGTCGTGCTGCTTTGGAATACGGCAACCCTTGATGGAAAGGCACGCGCGCGACACGCGACCGCGTGCGCCCGGCGCAGCATTTAACGCGTGATCGCTCTCAAGTGTCCGCGTGTAGGCCATATATATACACGCATAACGGGCATTGTGCGCCGAAGGGCACCCCGGCTGCAACTTCGAGCGTATCGGCGATCGAACGGTGAGACCGGGCGCCCTCGTAAATTCTGCCGAAAGAGTCCTTCCGATCTGCCGCGGCGCGCAATTGATGACGACTAACTGGCCTTTTCATGTTAAATGTAGAGAAATCCAGCTTTATGTAATCATCCGGGCGACTTAACCGCGCAGGATAAACAAATAAATATGAGAGATGGAACGGGCGATTGCGGATTTGGGTGGCGACAGGATTATTTTTTAGTTTAGAGGTGTCGGGGATCGGGAATTGAATTGGCAGGTTCTCGGAGTGGGTGGTAACATTTGTTGATGAGACATATATTTTTTTTACGGAAATGATGTGTCAAACTTTAAAAATACCTTTAAAAATATTTTGCATCAAAAGGATTCTTTTTTCTAAGAAAGATAAGCCAAGTTAAGCCATCTCACAAGACTGCCCATACTGAGTTTCGAACCCCAGACTCCGCGGTGACGAGTTGCAACGTTAACCTCTCGGCCGTAGGAGCTAATATAATTCCCAGCCACCCTTCCCCACCACTTTGCCAACTCCCCTCCACCTGGAAATCGTCGTCACATTGCCCACGAAATTCTCCAACCGTACCCCAGCCTCAACCTCGGTTTCTCCCGCCCAAATTGGCCGAAATCAATCCGCCGACTTCACTCGACCCAAGAGCCATCTCACGCAAATTTTTCGGAAAAAATAAGTGATCAACTTGTTGACAATCCCGGCTGAAGTGGCGCTGCCCTAACAGGTTCCCGCGGGTCCGACGCGCCGATTAGATCAATTAGGAACAGCGGTACGATCCGTGGTCGTTTCGAGTGTACATTATCTTGAGATACGGTATATCGCCTCGTCGCGAGGGTGAGCATTATTGTGCGCTATGCAGGCCATTGTGCTCGAGACGCATAGCTCGCGAGGGAGCCCCGAGCCCATAACATGATAAGAACCATGCCACTTTGTTACGTTTGGGGGTCGCTTAAGTGCGCGATGATACGTATCGCCGCCCTTCGCAGATAATTCCGCGCATTCAATTTGTACAATATGCTTGAATCACGGCACTAGATCCGCGCGTTAGTTATTCGATAGCCACAGCGCCACGATAACCGAGTTAACCTGACGCGACGCCACGTTTCGATTTCGAGAAATCGACCCCTGCGATCGGTTATCGCGATCAACGTCAGGGTATGACGACTCTATTTTTTAAGCTTTCGACTGATAGTACGGCTGGGAATCAATTTAATTTAGGTGATGAAAAAAAGTGGGTGGACTGTGAAGTGGATGTATGTAAACCGTGGTAATACTTTTGGTAAACGGGTGTTTAGATCTGCCATCTGTGAAAAAAAATGTTGTCCAGTTTAGCGGAGTATAGATCTTTTTATGTCTTTAGTTAAGGTTTTGGGCCATTTTCTAATTGTAAAACTAATAAAATATCAAACCACCAATGTCTATAAAAGTGAAATATTTTTTAAGGAATTTCCCGTTATCAATGAAGCGGTTAGGTTATAAAAATAAACATATAGCTAGTCAATCAAAAAGACACTAACTCCACTACAATAACTTTAAAGAACCACTTCAAGATGGAGACAAAAGAAAGTTAAAAGTCAAATAGTGGATGATGGATATTTCTTCAAGTATAACGACCACCGATCTTTTATAGTCTATTATTCCAGATAAATGCCTATATATGTGCTTAAAAATCATTTTTCATAGTCTCACGAAATAGGTTCATCATCCCCTTGCTTGAATTGAAATTCAATTTGAATAGTTACATTTATGACGTGACTTCAGCAAAAGTTCAATGATTGTATCGCGATGTTATTGTGCGACCGCTCGCAAGCACCGAGTATCGCTCGCCAAAAATCGAGGTTAACTTTTAGCGCAGCACAAAAGCGTGTTTTACGACTTGATACATTCATGGCAAAGAAACGAGGAGGCAGTATGTAAATGCGCAATAATTAGCCTCGGTATATGAACCGTACGATGTACTTTATGAACGTCGGGGATGTTCTCGTGGTCCTTTGTTTGAGTCAACGACTGCGTTCTTCCGTAACGTAATTAATGGACTTCGACTCCCTCGTTGTGTATGTTACTGTACGAATGTTCCGCCTCTTCCACAAATCCACTTTGCTCGAGTCCTGAATTCTAAAGAACCAACCCCATCCCAAACCTGCCAGATATTTTCTTGTAAATAACGCTGTCATCTTTTACATCGGCTTACGATTGTTAGTGTGCTAGTAATTCCAAAAGTTGAAACAATGTTTTTCTTATAGTGCAACTACCACATTTCATTTCACCAGAAAATTACCTTCTATTTATCAAAATTGTCAGATTTTGGTTGCCCAATATTTTCCTTGGTGTGAACCTCTGAGATTATAATGTACAATTTTTTAGTGACGAAATTGCATGTATCAACAACTCATCGAGAAAAAGGGTCCATCCGGTTTTGTTAGGCAATCAAAAGCAGCGTCGTCAAATGCTTTGTACCGCTGCCGTGTACAGAGTGGCAAACATGTCACGAAATTTAAAATACGCAAAGTGTGCGAGGTACTTGACAAACATCTCGAACCAAACAGGTTTAATTCATAAATGAAAACCCACAGACGAACTGTCCCTCGTCGAAAAATACTACAGGGAACTATAAGAAAAGTCTTGTCATAACTACAAGTAATTATTGGTTGGTGGTTACTGCAAAGTTAACTGCATGATTGCTTTATAGTAAATTGGGCACTGCAGCATAGTCGTTAAGACAAAAAGAATAGTTACTATAGGTAACTCAACCCATAGTAACTCTTCGAACTGCTCTTAATATAATGTAATGGTCACCCATCCAAGTACTGTCTTCTTCCATTGTTGCTTAACTTAAAAATCCTGCGTCTCCCATCGCATGCCCTCTACTAAAATTCATTTTACGATGATTGTCGTTTGTGAATGTGAAAAGTTACTATAATAACTATAATTCTTACTACAAATGTAATCTAGTAAGAACTATAGTTATTACAGTTACTTTTCACATAGTTATATAGTAACTATAGTGGCTATATACTTCTATATATTAACTGCCGAATCTTGTAAAAAATTACTTACTCTGCTAACTTTAAACTACAGTTACTGCAAGTTCTTTTAGTAACTGCAAACCCAGTAGTTTCTTCCCCGTTTCAAATTTTCTTATGGAAATTCCATACAGAAGTACTGAATTATATTTACTCATACCTGTATGACTTGACAGTCTAGTGGTTAGCATAATGGACTATTAATCTGTAGGTCTGAAGTTCGATTCCCGAGTAAAGTTATTTTTTTCTGACATCTTTATGTGGAATCTCCATATAGAATCTCCATATGGAATCTCCATATAGAATCTCCATATAGAATCTCCATATGGAATCTCCAAATGGAATCTCTATATGGAATCTCTATATGGAATCTCCATATAGAATCTCCATATGAAATCTCCATATGGAATCTCCATTTGTAGTTTTTTAATTTTTATACTTAACATTGCGGCCAATTTTCCATATGGAATTTCTATGTGGAATTTCCATAAGAAAATTTGAAACGGGGTTCTGCTAACTGTGCTGCAGTTACCACACAGATCCCTAAAGTAACTTCTGCATCTTATGGAGCAACCATTTTTACAGGCCCAAACCAAAAAAACCACGGCTGCCGAGTGCAATAAATGGCCCTCGATCGAGTCTGCAAATATCGCGTTGAAAATGACTTTTCCGCATTATCATGGCGTAAGTTCGCAACGCGCTACGTAAAGCGGAAGTGGCGTTGAATTCGCTTTAAGAAATAATTATCGGTACGGCGTCATCGAGTGTGCAAAGAGGGCGCCTTCGTCGGGCCGTGTTTCGTGGTGTTTGCCCTACGACGCGACGAAGATAGCGGCGCGCGTGTAAGGGAGAAAGACAGCCTAGGAGTGGAGGCATCCGCGCGCTCATTTCCGCTTTGGGGCCGTGGAACGGCGGCACCGGGGGGTCAGGGGCTGGGGACGGAGTCGCGGCGCCGAGCGCGCGGGGAGGGGGGCAATTCGGTTGAGTGGGTTGAGGGGCGCTAACTCGCGAGATATTAATTCCGTGTTAGCGCTCGGAGGGTGCCAGCCTGAAAACTACGTGTCAGAAGGGAGGGGGAGGGATGAAGCGAGGGGAGAGCGAGCGCGAGAGAGACGCCGCGAGACGAGGACTGCCAGGGGCCGGCATTACAAATCAGAGATTAGCCATAGTTAACTCGACTTGCGCAGTCAAACAGTTAATCAATAAGTCATTATTTACACCTTGTCGTTGTCGGCGACTACGCCATTCGAACGCGGGAATGTGACGACCGGATGTTGAGTTGAAAATGACGTTTTGGGTCTGGGTCCAGTTGAGGTTGAGGATTTGGTGGGTTGAGTGGAAGTTGAGGAGTGAAGATTATCGCTGCTTTGTATTTTGGATGGGTTGATCAGTATTGATGGATTAGAATCAGTTCTAACGGTGTGAACGGTGAAGCTGAATAGTATCCCTAGTAGAAATTTCATAGGACATGCACCATCTGAAGATAGGGTCCCTCATGGGCTTCTGTGGGGCAAGCCCAATATCGGGCATAACCAAATGGAGCCCATATAGGGCCCATATGGGTGCGCCCCATTGGGGGTGGACATTTGGACGTTTATGGGCCCAAATGAGTGCCCACTTGGGCACTAC
>JABFPB010004428.1:0-14939 GCA_022817645.1 Ceratoteleas bidentatus | reverse complement strand
ATAAATGAAAATCCACGATCAGGTCAAGACTAAGAGATTGGAAAAAATTCAAAAAACAATATCAAAATATCAATATATTTAATAAATGTCAACAACTTTCGGTATTTTTGTATAATAATTGAAACAAGGTTAGTTGTAAGAGTGTTTTGATTATATTTTGGTGATATTTTACCGAAAAATAAGTAAAATATTTAATAAAATAAATTTTCAAAAACCGGTGTGGCTTTGTATCCGTATAGATACTCCGTTAGTCCGACGCCATTCTTTCGGCTTATTTCTGCTTAATTTCTGCTTAATCTTGGCGTCGACAACTAACGTCTGTCTTGATTGCGTCGATCCGCTGGCGAATGAATTAAAAGCGTTGATGGAAAACGTCGGGACTAAACGCCGTGGCTCAGGTTGAAATTGGTTTCCGCATTTTCACGATGGCGATCAAATGTTTGACCGTAATTATATATTTAAACCGGGATGAATTTTGCGAAACAAATTAATCGAATCCCGCGAACCGATAGCAGTAATGAGGTCAATCGGCCGTTACGTCGCGCGTCTTTGAGGAAACCGAGAAAAATACGCGCCGTCCGGGAAAATGAAAATTAACTCATTTACCTCCGCGAAAATCTCGGTACAACGTTACAACTTTTGACTGTACAATTTCCGGATGCGCGATGCAGGCAAACTAGTTTGCCCGATGAATTACGATCGGAGGAAGTTGAGTTTACGATCCAAGACGCTAAAAATAACACGGACAGTTGATCGTACGATTCATTTCCCCGGTCGCGCTATAACTTGATATCAAGAAAAGACGGGCAGTTACGGAGCCAGCGATAAGAAGGCAAAGGATTAATCACGGTTAAGAGGATTCTTCAGCAAAGTCAAAATGTAAAGAAAAGTCTGAAAATTTAAGCAATCATTGCTCGCGTTCGCAGGAGTTTGTGTAATTTCTTTTAAAATGTTCGTTTGCACCGTTTAGAGAAACTGCATAGAGAAAATCGGGGATTTAACAATACTTCTTGTGGAGTATACTCGAAATGTTGGCATTAATCTCTTCAGATTAGTAAAGAAATTTGGAGAGTTTGATGAAAAACTTACGTGAAGAAAGTAGAAACTAGTTTAGTTGTAACATAGAAACGACGTTCAGTAAATCTTTTGTTTATAAGAGTATTAACTCTTCAGGGAAGCAAAAAGAGGACCAGGTTAATTTTTTTAAATTTGTTATATACAAATTACATCTGTAAAAAAGAATTGTAAATTTACAGTAGATTTTAAAGTGAACACACTGGAATATTACAGTGATTCAGTAAGAATGCAGCTTGTACACTTTAATTTTAAAGTTTTACTAGAAACTATTACATTCTTACTGTAATTTTACAGTTTATTTGTAATTTTCCATTATTCGTATAATTTTACAGAAAATATACTGTAATTACGCTAAATACATATACGCTGACTTTTCAAGCGTTTTGAAGTGCGAGTGCACGGAAAAAACTGGACAGTAGTGACTATCCGGTGAAATAATCAGTACTGTCCGGCATTCAGATGTCTCAACTGCTGTCACAACAGTGCTGCGTAGTGCACTGGACAGCAGTCACTACTGCCCGGACAGTGCTCAATACTGTCCGAACAGCTCTGGTTACTGTTTTAAGGTATTTCGATTGCAGACAGCAATCGAAATACCTTATTTCGTGGCATGTGTGTTTTGTTGGCATTTCGAAGCAAATGCATTGAAAAACGTAAGTATTTGTTTCTTTCTTAAATGAAAGGGACATTCAAGAGACATTCAATGAGGATTATCAATAATCATGCGAAAATTTCTGGGCCCACAGATAAAATGTTGTTTTGAAATAAATTAAATCTGGCAAAGTGATTCTAACCTTGAAAAGTGATGCCTTTCGGATAACTTTTCAATCGCAAATATTATTCATGTATTAGTCACACATAAAGAGTAAAGAGAATATTTGAGAAGATGTTAGATGCACGGCCTGACATTTGAAGTCAGGTTCACCTCAAAACTATGTTTTTATTCCATACTAAAGTTTTCATAATAAATTTCATATGAGTTGTTTATTATATACAAATCTCCTCACAAAAATTGAATTACGATATTGATGGTAGTAATTGTTGAATAAATGTCTGTAATTTAATTAACTGATTAAATATAATCTGTTTCTTTTTTATTCGTGATCTATGATCTCGAATAAAAAAGGAATCCAATTACAGTAAATATACCGTACGTCAGTTTATATTAAATTCCAGTACATTCAGTACAAACTGACGTACAGTGTATTTACTATGTACAGTAATTTAACAGTTTTTTTACAGTGTACACAGACCAAATGAGATTGTTACAGTGCTGCCAACTGTAAGAAAAGTTATGCGGCGTAGTTTTTTGAAACTAGAAAAAATGTCAATGAATTTAAAAACCTTTTTTGTTGTCAGTATTATGAGTCGAAGCACTGTATTCATAACTTTAAAGTCATTGAAAAACATATGATTTTTATAAAAACCATTTGTTTATCAAAGGTGTTTATAAAGGATACCGATGTGATATTAAAAAAATACACATTTGTATGTTTTTCAACCTTCATATTTTTCTTTCGTAATACATTGCCACTCGCCTCCCGCTAATGGTAAAGACCTTCCGTAAGACGCCCCAAAATAACAGCCACTTAACTGCGCATCAGATTTAATTGAATCAAGCTCGCTTCATGTCCAGTTTGCCCTTAATGGCTCCTCTTTTCGCTTCTTCATCATAACTCTTAAACGAAATCGCCCGAAATTCAGCGCGACACCTCCAACCAGAACCGGCAGCGCACCGTAAACCGTCATCGCACCCATAAATTCGACACTATATCACCCCTCTACCCGAAAAATCGGCCTGAACTTTCTCGGGGGGCTAAAAAACGATGTTTGAATTTGCGATACACGCGTTTCGTCGTTCGTCCTAGAAGTCCAACGACGACAAATCTCAGCCACCTTTTTCGCTGAAACGCTTCATGCCTGATGGCGCTGGGCAAATACAGATTCGATTCGACTGTAATATTATCGTGAGTCGGACAACCCGGGGAAGTTTGGCTCGTTACCTACGTTGCCAGAATTTCCGAACCAGTTGGCGTTCGCCAAGTGTTATCAGGCAAGAGCCCCGAGTGCCCGAGTAAGATGATAACCACTGCGCGCTAGATGTCGTTATTTCGGGACATTCGTCGTCGTCTCTCGGACGAGCTTTTCTTCGAGATTCGTAAATAACCACGTGGCTCGTGCCTCGCTCATCGACGCGATATTCGTCGAATTGCACGACCGTTCGCGAGAACGTGTGTTTTAAATTTCTAGCGCCAATTCGGCTGCCCGGTACCCATCGGAGATGAATAAGTCTAACCCCGGTTAAATTGCTTTCAGATACCGCAATGAAAGAAATATTCTTCTCCCACAAAAGACACCATTAAATCACATCTGTTTCTTTTGAACAAAAATGTTTACAATTTGTGTTCAAATAATCGCATTTTGAACAGAAAAGAGATTCCTTTTAAAATGAAAGGGGAACTCAAACGAAATTCCAAAAATTAATTTAAATTGGAATCTAGTTAGCCAAAATGGCTGTAGCATTGAACTGGATAAATGGAGTGATATGAATTGATTAGATCTGTGTTAATTTGGAAGGAGAACGTAATTTGGAACAAATGGGAACGTACAATTTGAAGGACTATGCACTAAATTAGAACTTGGAATGTTGATACCCATGTTGGTTTGTATTAGACATTTACAATTTCAAAAGTTGGGCGCTAAATTACTCCCTGTGAATTTGAAGCTTCATGTAGGTGTGAATGGGATAATTACAATTTAAATGGAGCATGAAACCGATGCGAGACAATTTGAACCAACTTTTGCACGATTGGATTTGATTGATTAGGGACTGCTGGATTGTCTGCAGAATTTGTTTTATACAAACACATTTGTAAAATGAAACGGTCTTTAGATGGAAATCCAAATAAAGTGAATCATGTTCGTAATTCCGATAGAGAATGTTTCCATCTAAATTCGAAACAGATGTCATTAGATTCCGTATTGCTATAGTGAAAGTTCGTATTTTTATGGTATAGTACCTAGAATATAACAACCTAGAAAGTAACAAATACGAATTTTTAGAAGAAAGTTAATAACTCTGTGATATTTGCACAATTTTTGGAGATTAGCATTGAAGACAGCTCAAAGTCATCTTTTAATGTTTTTATTGCTATTACAACTCAGGATTAAGATGTTACGAGTAGAAATATTCACTTCACATACAGAAAAGGATTCTGATAACAAATTATATGTGGAACATATATGCAACCAAATGTGTTGCCAATATCACATACATTGACAATTATGCCACATTAAAGTAATTTTCTCCTGGGGGACTAATGGTATTTGTAAGTATGTTTCAGCAGGGATTGAAGGGATTTTCGGGGACGATTGAATTCCCGGAACGATCCGGCAGCGAAATGGCCTTTCGTTGCGTGTCTTGTGGCTTTTAGTTAGCAAGAACTTGCGTCCAATCGACAAGCGCGCGAGTTTCGCAATTGGATGATATATTATTTTGCGAGAAAGTCTGAAAATGGACGACGACGATGTTGGGGAATTGTCCTGCAAGTGTGAATAATTGGGAGGGCCACGGGTGAACGAATAAAACTTGGGATCGGAGTTCGGATCGCGAATGACGAAGCGATTCCGCGATTATAAATACGTGTATCTGATGTAGATGCAAACGCAATGCGAATGAAGTTAGTAGAATCAATCGAATCATTTAGTTCAATTGATTTGGCTATGCCAACAGTTCAGTGTGCATAGCTTCTGAACCAAATTCGATGGTTGAAATGACTCCGCCAACCAACAGTTTTGTATTAAATGGCAATCGGCGCTTATCGGCCGTGAAAGATTTAATTCGGTGAAACGTAAACTCTCAAAATTATTGAGAAATGTAGAAACAGAAGTCGACGTTGCAGTATAACACACCGAATTAATAAGGTTCGATGTTATTATTATCGACGAGTGTAGTGGCGTTTAATCCCTGATATGGAAGTCGATTTTGGTCTGTGAAAATGTCACAGTCAAATGACCATTTCAATATATTGAACTGGTCTGTAATTAAATCAAAGCATCATACAGAGCATCGAATTTATGACGGTAAATATTTTAATTGAAATTCTCTTATTGTGAAATTTCTTCTGTGTCATAATTACAATTAATGTGGATTATGAATAAAGTAGAGAGGAGAGTTCAATTTGAATATCAATAATTTGAAAATAATTCGGTAAGCGTTACACAATCTTTATTATTGTTTAAACTATGAAAATAACTCGAGGAACAATGTTTTTATTTAATTTTTATTTAATTTAATTTTTTTTCGTAAAACGCTCCTTCTGAAATTTGTGCATTTTGATTTAAGTGTTCGTATATAACTGAAATTATTTAAATTTCCACAAGACACATCGATTCGTTGCACCCTCCGCTATGAAAAGTGATACCAGCAGAAGGGAAACTTCAGGGCATACATTGCTCTGGCAAACCCATTTTACACTAAGCTATCAAATTACTATGCTGGAAAAAAATCCTTTTATTATAGGTCTCCAACAGTATATTTAATACGTCTAATTCAAATTCGAACGCATATCTTATTTTATTTCTATAATGCGGTGGTAGATAAATAAGTTAAGAACTTAAGAGGTATATGTTAGTTAAACATAAAAAACTATCATTTACGATATATTTACTAAAATTTTAAATTGAATTTTTACCTTACTTTAACCAATTAAGAATAGTTTCTGAAACAGTTTAAGAATTGTTTCTTAAATAAAAATTCTAAACAGGATTTCATAGCCATCCCCTTCTATTTACATCTATATTCGAAGCAACCACAAACGCTACCGCATACTTTCCTTACATTTTGTAAAAGGAAACAAGATTGTTTTTCCAGAAAAATCATATTTTTATTACATTTCACTCAAGAAGCTTTCTCCGTCGACAGAAACATTTTCCCAAGTAACCCTCTCCAAACGAAATATTATTTTTGACACGCACTGAAAATCCCACGCAAACCACCTGCCTTTCCCCGTTCCCGCATGATTATAATGCTCAATTACAACTTCAACAATTACAATGCAACGAACAGCTCGATCGATTACACGCACTTGTCACAAGCCGAAAAACTGATGAAACGCGAAAATGGGGCAAACAAATCGGTACTGCGTATCGACAGCTTTAATTGCATAACGCCAAAAGCACGTTGCGCTTAATTAAAAACCAAAAGGGACAATCACGGCGACCTGCAATTATGAAAATGATAATTTAAATAACGAACCGCGTTGTGCACGTGCGCTCTCACACTTACGCAGTGCTTTCTCTTGCGTTTATTGATTTTCGCCGACGAAATTGTCTTCGGGCTGCGTCAGCCGCGGAAAATTGTTTATCTCGAAAACCTCGGCCAAACGCGGACACGCGGAAACGGCTCCGCGGAGAATAATCGGTCGATGCCGCAGTCTCGACGGAAACTCCGGGTACGCGTGTGCCAAACGCGGCGAACGCGAGATTATGCTTATTATCCGCGAAGCCGCTCCAAATCCGGGTCCTGAGGCGTGTCCCGATATACCCAAGAAGTCCGCAGAGTTCCGGCCGGAAATGCGGATCACGCCGCCGCCGGATTGTCTGTCGGTCCGACCGTCGCTGTAATAACCCGCGACCCTGATTCGATAACGCTCTTTTGTAATCGGTCTACGTTCGTGGCCTTCTTTGCCGCTTTCCGCAGTTTTAAGACCGAAGCGCGCCGCGAGAGTTTACCTTGAACGAATTATTAAGGGGAGGTGTACCGAAATGGCTAAAATCCATAATTTTCATCAGAATGTCTTGAAATTTCAGTATGTTGTTCGAGTTAGATACACTGTATAAAAAGTAAATTGAGCGTGACACCAAACAACAATTGTTCTACCCCTTTTTATTAAAAAAAAGGTAAAAAATGAGGTAAATATGGCACTATTTCTTTAACCCGATTGTAGGTCAGATTTATTTTAAATATGATAGCGGCCTTTCTTAATGTGCAAAAAGTATTTTTTTAATGGATTTTTGTGATATGTTTTCGAGTTGTGTTTTCTTTATTTGATTAAATGCACAAAATTGGCCAATTTTAGTCTATTTTCAGTACTTTTGGTGCTCAAAGTGATGTAACTTTCAATTAAACAAACAAATAGAAATTCTTTCTGAAGATATTGTTTATGATTCATTGCAGATGAACTAGGTAAATTTTTAAGTAAATGGGGAAAAAATCTGGACAATAAAGATGGTTTTTAATAGGGGTGTCAGATTTTATCTGAGAATTTCATACGTTTTCAGAGAATATAAAACTTTTTCAGAGAGTTTTCCAGAGAATTACGGACGGAATTTAAGTCTGAAATACTCTGAAAAAGTCTGAAATAGTCCGAAAAAGTGCGAAAAGACCCGAAATGTTTGCAGTCCGAATACTGCGGGTCAGACGTTTTCAGAAGTTTGCAGACATTTTTAGACATTTTCACACTTTATTTATCAGGTGTTGGCACATATCCGAAAAAGTCTGAATAGGTCTGAAACGATGTCAGAATTGGGGCCCTTCAGAGTTTTTTTCACACTTTTTTAAGTCTTTTTCCGACATTTTCTTTTTCCCGAAATAATACAAAAATGCAGCTACGACTGCTGAGTATATATGTTCAAATATCGATTATAAGGGACATTCTATTTAAATGCACTATTTACGTCCCAAATTAAAATACACCTACAATGAACTATGTGCATCTTAGAATATAATCTGTTTTCTTCACCACACATTAAATTCCCCAATATATTTCAGGGCCCTGACTTTTCCAAAGTTTCCATGTTTGCCAGATTTTGGCTATTTCGCTAACTGTAAAAGAACGGAAGTAAGCAATTCAGTTGGGAAGAAATGTTTATATAGAAATGCTAATGAGGAGAGAAGTTGATGCGTACTGTTATGAGAATGATTAATATTGGGAATGCTGAGTGGGCGATATTTTTACGTTAAAGGATGAGATAAAGTATGCGCACAAAAAAATGAAGAATCGTTGGGAAATTAAAACGAGACGTTTTTTAGTGTGGTCAGTCGATAGTGTAGGTGTGCGTTGAGTAATGAAAGTATTTGCATACATTTGTAAATGACGTTATTGCAGCACACTTTACATTTTGGATGGGACGAATTTCTATTCGCTTGAAGGTTGGTAATATCTCATACGGTGACGTGATGGCGTTTTTAGTATTTATTAAAGAATACTATATTCCATTTTATGTAGAATGTTAAGTTGCATGAGTGGAGACGTGAAATGTATGCAGTTTTTATTTTAAGTGAGATCAACAGCTGCAAATAACTGCTTCGAAACGTTGTGATCCAATACAATTATTTTTACACATCGTAAAACTGCGGACAGTTCTAGGCCAGTGTCATGGCGACGAAAATGTATTAAGAATTATGTAATTACGAGCATAATCAAAATCGGTAATGTCATTATCGTTTGTGATAATGGAATCGCGGTTGCCGTAACCATAATGGCAGTAATCCTAACGTCAACGTCAATATCCAATACCAATGTTGTTTCAATGGAAACGGATTTTCAGTTTTTATTTTCAAAACATTATTTCAAAACATTAAAAAGTTTTGAAATAATTATGAAATCAATTTTGGATCGCGTCATTTTATGATGGAAGAATAACTGAAATATCATTCAATGAACCTTCTCTTGCAATATTTATAATAATATCGATACATTTTCTGATGTATATTCGAACATCCATGGAACAATATTTCAAATTATCTTATGTCGTGCAGAAAAAATATGTTTATTTTTATATTATTATATTATTCCGAACGCTACATATTCGTCAATACTTTCCGGAACGAGAAGCTTTATAAAATATGATGCTATAAATAATATAGGAATATAGTTTCAAACAATTTTATTTTTACATTATATTCATAATGAGTCTCAATTAACTGTTTTTACTTTATCGAATACGTGCTTGTTGGTTTGCAACTAAAAAATGTTCTATCGATTAGTCTCATCGTGTCGTTAACCTGTGAGTTGCAGTAAATATTTAATCGCGTTAAACTTATTGAATAAAATTAAGTATCTGTAAACACGTAAATGCAACGCAATCAGTGAAAGATTTTGCAGAAATCGCAATCTGTTCCTCCATTTTTACGTTAATCTTTTCTCGCTGTCGACGAACTTAGAATGTTGAATCAATCTTATCGCTCGTTTATCTTTAACACAACATCCCATGATTTAAGCGGAAAATATCCGAAAACTGACAGCGACTCTGCCCTTATTGCTAAAACTTACAGCACAAGTGCGCGAAAATTCACGTTTTGTGTTTACGTAAATTGAGACGTTCGTTATTCGTTCGCAACTCGCAAACAGGACGTTCGCCGGCGGCATTTTTCGGAACAAAACATTAATTATGTCGAGCAATTATTTGTAACGACACGTACAAACTGTCAAACATTTTTCTGACGAAAGTTAGACTTAAGCGGCGTTATTAACGACAAAGCTTTATAACGTCGCCCCAACTTCGTTAGACCTCCATTAATAAAATGATCTCCTTCCAAAAGTCACAAGAACTTCGTAATCTCCTTTCGAAATAACATATTCTTCCGGGAGCAAACGTCAGACTGTTGTCACTAAACCGAACGAATACCAGTGTCGCCAGACGAATCAGTATTGATTACAACGTTTTAATATCAACTGCCTGAAAGTTGCGTTGCTGCGCAGCGAGAGGATATAGTATGCTTTTTGTCTGTCAGTCTTCAGTCTCCATTTCCTTACTTTTCCCAAAAATAAGCAAGTTGTTATTATTACCTCTTACGCTGCTCTCAATACAGAATGCTTAAACTCCCTTTGTGCTGGAGCCTCATCCATTTTTCAGAACCGTAAAATGACGTTATCGTTTTTATTACCAAATTCACCCCACCGAAACCCCAACCACACACGTATTTGGCAATGGGAGGTGTGGAGAAAAAATTAAATTTAATCGACCAAACTCGATTTCGATCAGACACTCGCATATCTTAAGAGATCTGTATCAGGTTTAGAGACCTATATCCCAAAAAACAAATGTCCTTGTAATAATATCTCACACAATAATATGGCACCTTAAAAGATCTCACAACTTTATATATTAGGTGTGGAATGTCATGGGATATTATTCCATGGGATATTTGTGTTTGTTGATATAGATGTACGAAGTTCTTAAATGAATGAAGGTAGAAGATAACTCACAGAAAACCAACTAAAGCAAAATATTAGCAGTTTTTTAGAATGTTTTATATTTCCTCTTCTGGCCCAAGCAATGAAAAAACCCCTGGTAGAAACGTAATACTCTAAAAACCCAGAAATTCAGCGGCAACTATTTTGTAGGTCTTTTCCCACGCCATAAATGTGGGGAATGTTCTCCTCCCAGCTAATTTCTACAAATTTCACCCCCCTTCGCTCAACTGGAAGAATGTCCAAACCCTAAGCTCGGACCCTTCGTAATCGCTGCGGCAGGTGCGACTCGTACGGAAAAGAGGCCATGCACTTCGAACGGTCGGGGTTCACGCAAAGGACAGCGATTAAACCCACTCGAATATTTATCCGCTCACTACGACGACGACCCCTTTGCAGTCGTTATAAACTCCGGGAAACGCCGTCTTTTAATTAATTCATTTACCAGCAAACTTGCAGTCCACCGCCAGTTATCCGACAAGCTGGTAATCAATCGAACTAGGCGAATACGCTGATCCAGCGAAAACGCGACTTTCTCGGATATTAAGGTGGTATCATCGCCAAAGGTCGTATTTTTAGAAGAGAAAAAGAAAAAAAGTTTATGTGTTATACGTGATGTTATACGTGAAATATTTAACAGTGTATATAAAATTTATATTGATGCTGATGTATCGATTCATCTAGAAGTTTTTTTCCAAAGCCTTGACAATTTTTTTTGTTTTATATAAAAATGGAGAAAATGTATTTAAAAAATTGTTTAATTTTAACATAATTTTTTTTACTTTATGGAACTCGTGTCTTAAAAAAGTCTGCAGTTTTTGTAGTGTTTTCAGTAACTTAAAATGGATAAGAAACATGATAAAATTCATAATAATTACAAATATGCAGTAAACCTTTATAGTTTTACCTACTGTAAAATATTACAATATTCCCGCAAAACAGTCAAATTCACTGAAACATTACAAAAAACTGAATCCGCGATTTTCAGTATGCTACTCGAAAACTTTTCGCATTTTCCGGAAAAATGTTGTACAGTAGATTCTTACGCTGGGCTGCTACTTTAGCCGTGAACCAAGGCAATCGAATAAAATTGCATTTTCCATCGCTTGGAAGGGATTTAAAATGCGCGTCGCAATCAAGCATCGCAAAGTCGAATGTCGCGAAGTGATAATTCAGCGCAGCGACATTTGCGAAATAGACAACGGAAGTCGCGAACAAAGGCAAGAAAAGCGAAGGTGTTTAGCATTTGAGCGGCGAACGAGTCAGTCAGTCAGTGAGCCAGCGAGCGTAACACTCTGCACCCCAGGGGCTTCCCGCCCCCCGATTGCTCCACTTACAACTCGTCTGTTTTCCTTATCCGCCTTTTCTGCCGTTCGCCCGTGCACACGTCTCGAGAAGCGCGACGCCAAAGAAAAGTTGACAACGCGGCGCAGTATTTGCGCGACACCCGGATCATCTGCAACGGAGAGATTGACTCTTTCGTTCCGAATTTCATTAAACGGGGGCAATTATCGCGCAAAGGAACGGCTCAAGTATTGTCGGCCGAATTGTTGAATTGCAAAGCGTTGAATTTGGCGTTGCGAAGTTCGATATGACGCGTTGAGACGGAATGCGAGAGATTCTTGGATGAGTGGGAAGTCGCAGAAATTGTACATAGCGACGGCCTTTGAAGGGGAAATGGGAGGCCTTTATTTCTCACTTTCTAAGGAAATAAATTTCACCGTTGCAAAGTAGAACAAATTTAGCTTCCAAAAGTAGTATTCAAATTAAATAAGGTTTTCACTATAAATGCGAACGTAATGCAAGGAGAAATATGTTGTATTGAAATCTGCTAGATTTACTGTAAAATTTACGACATATGGCAATCGCCGCATAGAAACATGAAAGAATTTTTCCGAGATGATATCGAGCTCTCTTAAATTTAACAGATTTATTATGAGTAAACCCAGGTTCTAAACATCAATAGGATTTATGTAATAAAAAAATTATTTAACTATATTTATTTGATTTTATTGGTTTTATTGGATATTCTATTCGGTACTAACCCTTATAAGAAAACGTCACAATCGCTTTATAAAATTATTTACAAAACATTATTTCTCAACAAGTAGTTCTCTGTCAACTTTTTCTTTATATCAATACCGAGTTTCGAACTTCCGACCTTCCAGTTACAAGTCGAACACAATACCCCTTCACCATAAGCCTTAACTTTTTCTTTTTTATTTACACTACATTAAGTTCTTTGTTTAAATATAGTAAATTTGTTCAATTATATTCAACGGTTTAACTAGTTATAGTTGAACCGAAGAGCCGAATCGCGAGTGTGGTTTTGAACGGGAAAAACCTCAAAAGATATATCTATGATTGCAACGCTTTTTAAATGTGTGGATTTTTTAAATGAGACTTTTGCTTTCGATGTTCAAGACAAATAATTATTTTCGTGAGGAATTGACGGAAAAAAGACTGTTTGGTTGAAACATTTTTTGATAACGGACACTATACACCACAATTATCTTGTCTTGGGAAGTACCGTTAATAAAACATTCTATGTTGCGAACTTACGCTGCAATCAGAGGGAAAGAATAACACGATGAGCTTTTGATGACAAGTTTCACGTTGTTAGTCTAACAACGATTTTATTAAATCTGACTTTTCAACATTTTGCATCACCGCAGTTGTAAGTCGTTAAATTTATGTTCTATATTAAATCGGTTTTACGTGCAATATTTTAATCTTGGCCTTGTTTTTTTAATACTTTTTTACGACGCCGTTAAAGTCGCACTGTAATTAGCAGTTGAATGTTTCTCTCACAATTTACTATGAATTCTGTGGTACAGAATTCGTAAATTTGTAAAAGAAATATTATTAAACATTTCGTTCTAAATGATATTTTATTACTAAAAGTATGCAACATGAGTCTTGCACGTTTGTTAAGTAAAGTTCGCGTGTTTTTATAAAATCCGAAACTTATTACTACAGTCATTATAATAGTTATTACTGTAGTTCTATAACTTTTTCTATAACTTTTTCTATAACTATAAGCGTCGATCTAATTTCATAGAATAAATAATCATTAATTCCAGAGAATGTATTTTTGATTCGTAATATATGTCCTGTTCTATTTAAAATAAAATGTATGCATGAATAACCAATGAAATCTAACTATGTATGTTATAGTTCCTAAAATAAAAGTAATAAATCACATTTGATGAGCTATAATCCTTTCATTGTCGCATTAATCGTAAACATGAATTTTCCATTGACTTATCGAGCCAAATTATACAAATTTTAACAATTTTAATTATTTATAAAATTCGCTCGTATAAAAAACTAAAGTATGCCTAGAGTTACTATTTCTTTTAATCACTAAAACTATCATTACTTTTGGAATCTATTAGCAGAAGAAAACTATCAATTAGATTTTCAATAAATTCTTTAACCCAAACAATTATGTTTTAAATCTCTTTCATTTAAATAAATCTATTTTCTTCAACTGAATTGTGGATCAGTGGATTTTAAAATCGCCTCTTCACTCATTCAAATGAAAGCACTAAATCCACTTTAGCTCGTTGGACTTAAAAAAAATTGTGAAAAAGAGAAACAAAACGTCCTGATATTTTGATAATAATTTCAGCACACTCTTGCCCGACGAAAGTAAATTGTTAGAATGCAAGCACTTGCCGTTGTCGCCCATTTAGTTCACTCTCCTTTTAATTCACGTGTCAACAGTGTCTCTTTGTTTAGACAGAAAATAAAGAAAGTCGATCGCGGCGGCATTTCCCTTCAACTTTGCTCTTTTTTCGTATCATCGTTCGTCTCGCTTTTTATCCCACGATGCCGAATGTATCAGACAAGTGCCAGAAAGCCGAAGAAATTGGTTACGACCTACGAAGGTTAGGCAAACTTTTTCAATCCAAGGTTACGACAAATCGAGAAGAAATCGAGAGAAAACATCCCTCCTATTTTTAGGCTCGTCGAATTTGCCCGGCAAATGCGAATATCATGTTTTAATTAGCGTCTTCGCGGTGACCGAAACTGGGTCAATGCTCATTTCCTCAAAAATGTTTTCTAGAAAAACGGGAAACGCGGTTTCTCTTGCCGTCTAAGCGCATCCGCATAAAAGTCGCCCGAACGAGATAAAAAGTGTGTCACGCTTATCCGCGCATTCGTCATAACAATTTCACGTGGATCCGGCGCCGAAGGGCTCGAGATTTATTCGCAATTTTCGCGCGCGAAAGCCTTTCCTCCCCTTTCATTTTCCAAACGACTCTCGTTGTAACGGAATCGGAGACGTGTGTTTCTGGTTTCGCGTTAACGAAAGGCTTTTATTCATCCCACTGCCAAGACAGACAAACGGCGAAATTGAAAGTTGGCAAAACGAGCCGCGATGACATTGACGTTGCAGCGACGCGGGATCGATAGCGGCAAATGGTCCGGCAACGCCATAAACGCAAAATCGCTGCCCAATTGAACAATGGCGTCGGCGATTGGCGTCGTTTGACCTCGATATCAGAACCGGAATCCAATTTCCCGCGACGCAAAGTTCCGCGCGTCATTGCAATGCGCCACCGCAAGATCGCCGATTCCGACACGGTCGCCGTCTAAAATCTTGTTGTTACAGGCAAACGATCATTTTCCATTCGCATCGACCAAATTTGTTTGGAG
>JABFPB010004427.1:0-14939 GCA_022817645.1 Ceratoteleas bidentatus | reverse complement strand
GCAATCAAAAATAGGTTTTGAAACATTAAACTCAGATATCTCGAAAACATGAATAAGTGACTTAACTGGTTTTTGCGGGAATCCACAGATATATTCCCAAAATCTTATTTTTGTGAATATGTTGCCGTAGAATGTTGCTCGCCTGATACAAATATGTAATATTTGTGTAGATTATAAAGTCGCTACTGTCTATTTGATAGCTTTCATAAAAAATTTTGTAACTATATAAAACAATTTGTTTTTTCTTAGTTTTTAAAAATTGAGTTGATAAAATAATTATTTTATCCTTGTTCACCAATATAACACAAAAATACAATGTTTGCTTTCATTCAAATAGGCTATCCGAACGATTAATTTATTGAATCCTAAAAATACATTCCTTTGCGATTGAACATCCTTAAACTTCGATCAAGAGCGTCGATGGTATGTTTATGAGACATTGGGTCTCGTCCCACAACAATAACTTGCACATACGTAATACTTGAGCTCTCTGGCTGTTTCTACTGATGTTACACGTAGGGGTATCCTGAACATGCCAATTCAATGGCAATTTCGGAACACTGTGCGCTGTACGTCCAGCTTTGAAGAGCGTGGCTGTAATTCCTGAAGAATTTAACGCTAAAGCAATATTACGTTGACTTCTTACAATCGACAGAAGAAGATAAAACAAAAATGTTTTACCAGTATCACCGCAAGCATTAAGGAAAAATATTGCAGGTGTGTTAGATTGGATTTTTGGCAGCACTGTATTGTAAAACAATGTTTGGTCTTCCGTCAATAATGGCAAAGTATTATGTACCTCTATTGTAAGTGTTTGAGCTTCATACTGAAGCTCCAGCATAGTTTCCATATTATCAGGGACGGTGCTTTGTGAAGGAGGTAAACCGAAATCGGTAATATGACAGCCGAAGATTGAAAAAATTTCAATCTCTGATGAGTTTGAGAGCTGTGTCACGTAAAATCGCACAATCTATATTATCTCGTCCCAGACGGTGAAAATTATGTTTTATGTCTTCAGACAAAGAATCAGTAAACGTTGATCAGATAACTAACGGTTGGATAATACACAATAAGTTAGTAAAATGCAGAATAATGATTTAAGTTGAGCTGGAAATTTGCATGTTAGTGCTTCTTACATAGTCAGCATCCAATGATCGTCGTTATGCAGAAGCCCTAGAAATACACGTAACTGTGAAAGTAGGATGTTGCACATCATCAAATGTTCGAAGATCAGCAAATGAAGCTGCACCTCGTATGACAGTTAAAAGAAGTCTAAGACAGAAACACTCAAATTATGCGGGACGTATAACACACAAACGACCAATCGTATAGTTGCTTTTTTTACTCCAAGCCAATCAGAAATATTAACGCTTTGTTTTCTACGTTCCCACGATTTAGAAGACGTGTTCCATGTAAAAAATTGCGGTATCTCAGAGTATAGAAGCGTCCTAGCAAATTCATCAGTTTGACACAATGTGAAAAATGCTGTTATCGTCGTGGCCGGAGGGCTATGCAATTGCTGTAGCAAATTTTTATCACTGAAATAAATCCTTTGACCATATTTTAGATGGACTACCAAATGTAAAACAGGTGGAAAACGCTCGTGCATTGGAAAATGAAGTAGTCGCCATATTACTTCATTACTACTAATATAACTACCAGCTTGATATATTTGTACTTCGTTAAGAGGATTTGGTTATCTATTACCGTGCTGCATTTGAAATATAGCCTGATCAGAACCTTTATTAATATATTTACAAATGAAATTTTTCGATAAAAATGGATAATACGGCATTATCCACCTGTTGTAAATTATAACCTTGTTATTACCACGAATTTTTAAAGTGGTGGTAAAACCACCGTCGTCAGAACTTCGACGCATATACAGATGATAACCGAAGGGACACGGCCCTGACTTGTAAGTAAACAATCCAGCATTCTCTGAAGCTGTGTTTGCGACCTGAGTTCTGTATGCAATTGCTCAATTCGCGTTGTGGAGTAGCATTGACTGTTTAAGATAAATGCAGGAATTGCACTCAACAAACCTTTCGAGTGTCAATTTGGGCACTGACCATAAAATCCTGTCAACTCTTCTGGAGGTACGGACCTAACCTCGAACCGTCGCGTGTCGCGCGCTGGGCGCGGAGAGTGGGCGACCCGACCTGGCTTCTGAGGGAGGTGCGCGGATTCTTTGAAGGCGTCTACGGCATATCCTTGTCGCCCTGCTACCCAGGCTTCCATTGCCGCGGATACTTCGGTGGACGCGCTGGGAGGTGGTTACCGCCTCTCCCGGATGCGGCACTGCACTCGATTGTGAACTCGATTGAATCAGCCGCGCCGCACGATGGACACACCTGTCACAACGCCGATGCGAGGAGAAGTGGTTGGAGGCGACACCTACAGCGTGCAGGAGAACTATGCAGCCCCGATCATCTCGGATCCGGGCGCCGCTGCTACCACGTCTTAAAAATGGGCACTTCTAAATAGTCTCGCTGCTGCGGGAAGGAATATGACGCTACCGCACGTTTTTCAGATACAACTGGCGTCCACCGGCGCCCAACGTTCGCTGGCTGTGCGTGAGGAACACAACGATGACGTAGTCATCTCGAGTTTTGATTCACCGATGAAGAAACTCGCAGCTGACAGCGCTGATGTTGATGAGATTACGCTTGTCACCCTCTCTACTCAGCTGCGTCAGTTGCGTTGCGAGAATACTCTCGGGCTTCAGCGGCTGCAGAGGGAAGTGAGAACTAACAATCGACTGATTCTCGAAGATCTCGAGATGATGAGACACGATCTCACATAGTCGAAACAAGATATAATTGATCTCCGTAGTTGGGTGGATGCCCTGGAGAGCACTCAGAAAAAGGCAGAACTGCACGTCAATCCTGGATTGGGGGTGCCTTCAGGGAGGATGCGAGGGGAGTCAACCTTGTGATAGACGGATAGAGAAATTAGATAGAGAATGTAGATCTTTAGAAATAGTCCTTAAAGGCCTAGAAGTCAGTGGTGAGGATACCTGGTCTGCGATTGGTGAATTTTTTTCTGAGAGATTTGGGATTCCGCAGGTTGTATTGACTGCTCGCCCTCTCGGCAAGTCCAAGTTCTTCCGCGCTAAACTGAAAGACACGAGGAAGATACTAGAATATTTATTGAAACAAATTTCACCAGGAAAGTCCAAAATAAGAGAAGAATTTTATTTAGATTAGTACCTGAGGAACGTAGTAAAGGAAATAGGGCGTTTGCTAAAGCGGACGGAATTGTAGTTAACGGCGTTTTTAAACTGTGGGATGCTTCCCTGAACAAGCTGATCGACCCATCCCCCGCTGAAATTTCCCCTGTAGATGTCACGGCGAACTCGACACAGTGATCCTCTTCAAAAAACGAGCAGCAAAGCGGCATATCAGTGTAAGCTTCTGGAATTTGAATGATTTTGCGAACCTTTTATCGAACAGTTCAATATTAGAGGCGGATGTGGGAGGCGTTTCTGAGACATGGCTTATGCGTCCCCCCACTTGCCCCCCATTATTTTAATCAGAACGAAAAGTTGCCTGGGCTCAAGCTAACAGAGACCGGATATTGATAATCGTTTTACTAGAGCCCCTCGCAATTCTGATAGATGAAATTAGAAATAGATTTAACGAATTTTTTTTTAATAGGAGGCGGTTTTAATTGTAGTGTCGGCGATCTGAACTACCTGCCGGCGGTGGTGATTGAAAATACCTGCCTACAGGAGGACAGATACTCTACTGACCGCTCAATACACTCACGGGGAACGGCCTTGGTAGAATTTATGGAAGAACAAGGTTTTATTTTATTGAATAGACGATCGCCGACTGATCTAGTTGGGAATCTGACGTATCTGAGTAAGCAGGGCGGTAGTGTGATCGACTTGGTGTGGATTGATACTGCTCACGTAGACCATGTTCTGGATTTCGAGGTCAGAATGGAAGCAAATTCCTCTGACTATTTCCCAATATTTGTAAAACTCCTGGTGTACACCGAGTATGAGTCGATCCCAAGGCACACGTCGGTGGTATTTCGTAGATTAAAGTGGGATGGGAGCAAAGCGGAATTGTTCTCTCGAGAAATGATTTGGTCGAACAGAATTGCGTTTGATTTTACAGGCGAATCAATCAACGACGCCTATCGAAACTCCTGCTCTGCTGTCACCGAAGCATCGGAAGCGGTGGTGATGACAGTCCCATTACATTTCTCGGGGGAAGAACGTTGGTTTGACAGAGAATGTAAGGAAAGCAAAGAGAATGTCAAGAATCTATTGCGAATCTGCGTGACCGATAACTTCGAAGCATCGTCAAGATTGGAATTTCTCTCAGCTAAAAGAGAATTTAAGCTTCTGATCAGGTCGAAGAAAGCGAGGAAAAGGAATGCCAATATTGAGAAACTTGCTTCTACAAGAAGCGCCACAGAGTTTTGGTCGGCTGTCAGGTGGGGTCATTCCGGGCCTAGTGCAGCTTGTAGTATATCTCCAGATGAGTCGTTTCAATTCTTCAGTGGCGTGTACCCCCCTAGTGTTGATTCGGAAAGGCTATTTTTTGGTGTGACACACCCCCATCTCGATTGCGAGATCACGTTTGATGAACTGCTTAACACTTTCCATGTGCAAGCTTCCCCCACTATTTTCAACACAATCACAATTTAGACAGACACTGTTATGACAACAAGGTGGAAAGAAAGGAGACAGTAATATACGCATTCAAATGTCACACGTACAGACGATTGGCGACGTTGCATAGGGAATGTGTTGATGCACTGAAATCACTGAAATCTTGTACATCGGCGGATACTGACACGATAGCAAATGAATTTTTGTTAAATCTGCCGACGAACTGACTCTACTGCATTTTCTGTTTATTTAAATAGATCCTCGAGATGGGTGGATTCCCAGGTGACTGGTCCAAAGTTATAATGACGTCAGAAATCCTTCCGAAATCCTTCAGAAAACCAAAAAACCATCCGAAAATAACATCCGAATAAACCATCCGAAAACCTTCGGAAAACGTTCGGAAAACCGTCAGATATCCTTCAGAAAACCAAAAAATATACGAAAACATCCAGAAATCCATCGGAAAACCGTCGGAAACCTTCAGGTAACCATCAGATAATCATCATTAAATGCGCTATTTGATGTGATAATCAGTTTAGCGTTAGCTACCGTAGTAATTATTTTGTGGTCGATAGAAGTCGGAAAGCAGGAAAACATGTACCGAAAAATACATGTATAATGTTTGTTATTTTGCAAATTTTTCCTCGAAATATCTATATTAAAAAAAATCTATATAGCCTACGTCACTTTCGAAGAGCCATAGAATCATATATGTTAAATGTATTTTGATTCAACGGCATAGATTTCACGTGATGCTCGGACACACAAACAAACAAACAAACATTTTTTGTAATTTATCTATGAGCAAGAATATTAGTAAGGATATATTCCCACAATATATTTCCGATATATTCTGTGACGATTTTTCGCATCATCTGTAAGTCGCTTTATTAGGAAAAATTGGCGCAAGATTCGTTCCTCAAATCGGGACGCGACATCCCTCGCTTTTCCTAATTTATTGACTTTCAGATAGTGAACTGAATTTCAGGAAGTGAACCATCATCCGCCCGACAGTCTTCGGGCGATCTACGCTGCGCCTCCAAACCTCTGCCCGTCAACCTCTGCCCGTCAACCTCTGCTTTGCCCCGCCCTCTTCATCC
Source organism: Ceratoteleas bidentatus (assembly GCA_022817645.1). NCBI lineage: Eukaryota > Metazoa > Arthropoda > Insecta > Hymenoptera > Scelionidae > Ceratoteleas > Ceratoteleas bidentatus. Next base: position 9,212 of record JABFPB010004427.1, on the reverse strand, counting down.
GCTCTACAGATCATCTCGTCTCCTACGATTGCCGCCATTTTTCTTTCGGATCCTGGACCACCACATCATCCCCTGGAAAGACCTCGCCCTTCTTAATGGGCCGAATGCACGCCTACGAGGACCACTCCGACCAGTGGGACGCAGCCGCCCGTCCGGGGCCAGGAGAAGCGTCTCAGTGGTATAGTTTCTCACCCTGGGACATGCTAGCCCACATGTAGTGGCACCTCAGGGCGACCAGGTAGTTGTCCTGTTGTGTCCCCTTCCCGGTAGATCGACTAGCTATGTCGATTGCAGGCCTCTGGAGGTGCCCTGTTGCGTCTCCAGATTGCATGCACCTGTTATTTACTAACGTCCGGCGGAATCATTCACGACCACCTGATTCCCAGTGGCGGAAGACCTTCCCGATTACCTTCACGTGTCCCTGTTTCCTGTCCCTTCCCAATTCCCCTCCATTTTGTCTTCCGTTGAGATCAATCACTGCACGTGGCACACACAAAAAGCACGAACAAACGTGAAATTAACATGACAAAATAAAAATGACAAAGCTGCTTATGGGCATATTGGGCCAATTAGGCCTGGACTCAACGAACATTAGAAGACGTTAGAAGAAGCGTTCGCTCTCTCTCAGCGGCGCAGCTGTAACGGGACCGGAGGAGCGGCCGGCGGCCCTCCAGGAGAAGTTGCGAGCTCTCGTCCCCGAAGTCCAGGCCTTGGCCGTCTTTGATAAGTAGCTGCGTTCGGGGCTGTGAACCCGGAGTAATTTTGTTAACGATTGTTTATAAAGCTGTGAACAATTTTGTTGTTGTGATAACGTGGCGTGTTTGGAATATTAGCAGTGGATGCACCTACCGTGAATGCTGGAATTTGGATATGGGCCTCAATTCTGTTTGTAGCGTTAGTATTTGTAATAAATAATAAGATTGAAATGTTAGTTGCAAATAAAGAAACGTTAAGCTTCGTGCAGAATACTTTACGGAATGATAGAATAAATTCATGTATTAATTTCTAGTTATTTATTAAGAAAAGTGCAAAAGCATGGGTGAGGTTTGCGCGAAATGAGGCAAAGTCATTGAAAGGAGCCAGAGAGGCAAAAGATTATTAAAGGTGTCCAAGTTCACAGCTGAGCGAAGCGGAAAAGAAAACTATTTACGAAAAGCGCAAAGTAAACTAAAGAACGCAAATGAAGCAGCTAAGTGATAAAGTTGTGTATAAGTGTCTGTATTTACAATTCGTGTTTCACAATAGGATTACCACAACTTGGCTTTCTATCATCGCGCCTTATCTCTTATCGAATCGAATTTACTTATAAAATGTTATTTCAAAACTTTGAGTTTCCGTACTCATTTGATTTTTGCTGCACCAAGTGACAACCATCTAATTAAATTTAAAAACTGAATAATTTATTTAGATTTCATTAATAAACTAAATAAACTAGAAAATGAATTAGCCAGATTGACCAGAAGTAGTTGTCACCCAATGCAACCTGCCTAAAGTGACTAAGCTTATAAGATTTGCGTGAGCCTACTCTAATTATGCCAAAATTACACCTAACTATGCAACGCTACGTGAGATTACGCGAAACTACGCAAAACTACGCGTGACACGCACATTTACTCAACACTTCGCGAACCTAACCATAACTACGCGAAACTATTCGAGACTTAAGAAAACTACGCAAAATAAAGCTTAACTACGCGAGACTGTGCTAAACTACGCGTGGCACGCGAACCTATACCGAGCAATTCATTTTCATTCCGCGGCAGTTATTTTCTGAAAAGAGGAGGTGAAAGGAGATAAACTCAGTGTCCAGCATTATTTCTTTCGCGCGAGCGAAAGGGAGGAAATGCCCCGGTAGTCGAGTGTCGGGCTACTCGGGGTTGGAAGTGGGATAAGAAAAAAAAAGGGGGCACACAAATTTTAAACACTTATTGTTGGGGCAAACGTATCGCCAGACGGACGTAAGTCCTACCGTGACCAGTCTTTTCGTCGCAGGAAAATGCGGCGCTGAAAGAGGCCCGAAAAAACGGCGCGAGAAGAATACTCGGCGTGACCGCGTGGCGAATAAAAAAATTGATTCGGCGCGAGCGACGTGGGTGCTTTTACTCTCCACCAGGAGCGAATTAAACGCTGCGCGCTGCGACTGACCACTCCGAGACTCGCTGTTGTGGCGGCGGCAGCATTTCCAATGCGCCGGCGCGACGATCTGCTACCGCATCAGCGAGTCTGCGGCAATTAGCAGAAGTGATAAGGGAATTACTTATCGCCTATTTTATATCGTGACGACCGTATTGGTGGGCTCAGTTACAGTCGAAGCTAAGGTGCTCTGGCTAACGCAAAGTGAAAATGTCGGACATCGACGGTTGACGGATTCTACGTGCCGCGGATATTCGAGACGTTCTATTTTGCTTCGATTTGTCATTTGTGAGTAATTTTTTTGTGTGCATTATGAAATATTGGTATTCAAGAACAATCTTACATTCAGAATTATGTGTGACGTGTCAAACCGAAAAATCTGTTCCCTGTGCTGGACAGGTACCAGCACTGTGTCGCACAGCGCGAGACCCTGCGGCGCCGTCCTTGCGCGGCGCAGTGCTGGTCGCTGTGCGGTCCAGGGATCAGCGCTGTCCGCGCGGCGCTGGTCACTGCGCTTTAGGAATTTTTCCAACGGACAGGGACCAGTACTGTGCGGCGCAGCGGCCACCACTGCGTGATTTTCTCCGTGTGAAAAGGAATTTCGAAGGGATCCACGATCAATTAAATTTCATTAATAGACAATTTCACTGGAGTTAATTTTCGTGCGCAGAAAGGTGCATCGTACGATGATTCGTGTTTGCTGTTGTGACGAGCCTGTAGTGGAAAATCTGGTGCATTCAGTTTCGCGAGTGATCATTATGATTAAATGATTTTGGTACATAAGTGGGTCAATATGACGTCACCCTTGTTAACACTTGAGATAAATGTTCCCACATTATTGTTTTGGAATCAGAGTGCGCGTCATGTAAAATGAAAATTGCGGAAATCGTATATTTACGGTCACGTCGCAAGATTACATTGCATACTTGCCGAAAATCTTAAACTACGTATTCGAATCAACCGAGGGAGGGGGGGGGGGGAATTGGGACGATTCACTACACTCAGAATCTAACCCTTTTCCCCATTAGCAAAATGTGTTTTTCTCCAAAATCTGACTAATTGTAGGCTGCAGGAAAAGACGAGTTATTGTCTCCAATGACAAAGGTCGCCTTGAGGTCGTATGTGGCCATGATATTGTCTGTAGAACGTCTCTCTACTACGAGCGGGACCATACCAGGGGGCCTTATCCAGTTACTGCTCGTGACAGATAGACTGGAAGTCCCAACGAACGTGGAACACGAGAGACTTGTATCCAATCCCCAGACATACGACCCAATTCATCTTTGCGCCCTCATTCTGGGGCGAATTTCCTCTCTTCTCATCCTTCTGAATGCTAAGTTTTCCAATTAGGTTTCTTTTCTTTACGAGCGGCACCGTTTCTAGGTAGAAAGGTTTTAATTTCATTTGCGTAATAATTTGGTTCTTCGTTGGTTTTTCTCTGGTAATATGCAGACGCCCAGCGTGGGGCCTATTGTTAACTTTTTAGCAGTTAAAACCTGCAGGGGTGCGAAATGCACTTGGGGGGTAACGACCCGCGGACCTGAGGTTGTGTAAGGTTTGGTTGATTTGTTTTTGTGATCTTGGTGTAAATATGATTAAACCCTACTTAGAGAGCCGATGGACTGGATGTTCGGTCAGAGGAATATCCTTATCCTGGCAGGCGATTCGAATCGTGGCAAGATTCTTCCTGGCCAAACTCCACTCATCCTCTATTGCGTTTTGCTGTTTTTGCGCGTAGAACTGCCTAGTCGGGGACGTTTAATCTGTTGAAAGGTCAATTCCGTGATTGTGGGTAGTTATTTCGAAATTTAGGTTAGGATTAAGACCCGCAGAGGTGCGAAGAGCCGCAACTGGGGAGTTACGCCCCCACGGACCCGAGGTCTTGGAACCGCTTAGGTTTAGTGTTATTTTGTCTGTTTCCGGTTTAGTCAGGGGCATTAATCCTGCCAGGTTGTCCGGACGCTGGACGAGCCTTCCTCCAGGCCAAACACTTCAAGTGTTGAGTTCTTTTGTGATTATTCGTTTATATCTTACCCGCAGGGGTGCGAAAAAAAATTTTTTTTTGTTACGATTGTACTTCCGGGGGTGATGTTAGAGCAGGATGATAATCCTGGCGATTGTTATAAATCCTGGCAGGTAGCCCAACTCAGGGGCGAAGTTTCTTCCCGGCCAACCATCCCGAGTTAGGGGTCAAGATTTTTTCCGATTAATCGGTTAATCGACTAACCGATTAATCGAATAGTAAAAAAGGCGGATTAATAATCGACTACCCGAATAAAGCGAATACGATTATTCGGTTAATCGATTAATCGATTAACCGATTAATCGAATAAAAGATTATTCGAATACAAGATTATTTGATTTGTCAACTAAACGATCAGGCACATAATCGACCCAGATCAAACGATTCGGTAGCTTTTTAACACAATGAAATAAGGTAAATGTACCGATTTCCGGACACGTCCCAATGAACGGACACCGCATTAGCGTACATTTACCTTATTGAGTCTAGAATGTATACTTCGTATGCAATTCAAAAATTCATATAGAACACAATAATAAGTCAAAGTATAAGCATTTTATATTGTATCTTTCTTTATCTTTCTTTATATGTATGTAAATCTTTCAATATAATATAATGAATGTCTCAAAATTGTAAGATTATTTTTGGCTATTTTTTGAAGATTTAAATTTGTTCAATTTACACCGTAAAAACTTTGCAACGTTAAACGTCTTAATTATGACACTCGGCGTCTTATTTAAGACGTTTAGTGTCTTACTTAAGACGCTTAGGCGCCTTATTTAAGACACTCAGCGACTTAGTTAAGGCGTTTAGTGTCTTAAATAAGTCGCCAAGTGTCTTAAATAAGACGCCTAACTTTTCCCAGTTTTTGCAGTGTATCGATGCGCGTAAACTGGCCTTCCTAAAAGGTAAATAAATACGGAGTGGACCGCCCCAAATTAAGAGGGCGAATATTGAAAAGCATCAGTCGAATTTTAGACACGCGCAGATCCACTACTGTCAAAATGCCCGCAAAAGTAATTGGGTCTGGAATTACGCGAAAAAATCGAACGACGGGAAAGAGGTGATTTGCGATATTTGTAATGCGCGGTTAAGTTTTCACGGGACTCCTTCATCGATGGCGAATCATCTTAAACTAGTGCACAAAACGAGTGCGCGAGACACCACTTCCGGCACTAATCCTGAACGTACTGAAAGGTAAGCTTAATAATAATAATCTAAGTGCCGACATATTTATTGAAGTTCCCGTTAGTTATTGGCCGAATAACTGAAGTACTGCTGGTATTTGAAAAAATAAGTTAGCGCTGGTCATTATAAATTAGTTATAATGGCAAACCAACTTTAATTTAAATCTATAAGTTGAGATTTCAGTGGACTTTAAATCCGTGATTACGTAAGCATGATAGTATTTCGCCGAATTCTGTCTGGCGCGGTTGTTTGGGTGCGCGAGGAATGAATAGGCCGAATTTCGACTTATTGATAAATACGCTTTGAGCTCGCACAGATTCGGACGTTATCAGAGCCGTGCAGCCCATAGATAGAAACATTCTCATGTTATGACAGCGCTTGTCATAACAAGAAAGTTCAACGTTTTTATATCGACGAGCTCGTCGATGACGAGCGACAGGCTGGGTATGTTGAGCAGGTTACTGGAGATCTGGCCTTTTATTTCGTCGTGCGCCAAAAATAAGCGAGCCCGTAAAGTTTCAGCACACGGAATAACGTAGCCCGGCTCCACGATCTTCATCAGATCCGAGAATCCTACTGACGATATACAATTGAACGGATTTGATCACTTCGGAATTCACTACAACCCTAGTTATTTCTTCTTGGCGCTTTGTATATACCTTCAGACGCTACGAAATTGAAAGGTTACTGGAGATCTGGCAATGGGAATGGTCTTCTCGCGCCCAAGACGCCTACTTGTCCGTGGAAGCGCAGTACTTGGACGAAGCTTGCGCAATTCGACACGTGACCTTATGCAATGAACCGATAGAGTGCAGACCAACAGCCGAAAACATCGCCCTAGCTGTCGAAAACGTTATTTGCAGCTGGGATCTTCAGGGAAAAGTGCAAGCGATCGTCCACGATAATGCGGCCACTATGAAGGCAGTGGCTAATCTTCTGGTGGACATCCCAGATAGCATCAACTGCAACGCTCATCTTTTGCAATTTGCAATCAAGGATGTACTGTCTAAGGTATCTTTCAAACAACAACCAAAATACAGTGCACGTTAAAGATTAAAAAGAAAGGTTCTTCTATGGCTAAAAAGAGAACCCAAATAATCTCCTTCTTGAAAGCTACGATTTTCATTATATTTTTTAGTATTTTTAGTATATTTTCAGAATTGCTTTACAAATATGTCATGCACTGTTCAGCCATAGTATCACTGTAAATTTGTGCGTGATAAGTATATTCTTGCTTATAATTCACAGTTTGTGGAAGGGCTTATCACTAAATCATTATTTGACGAAACTACTGAAACGTGAAGTTATTCGGGGTTTCTTTTCATCCACCGAGTTAGATAGAAGTGTACTCAGTTCCGTATGTATTTTTTAAGATGCCCGAATTTGAGAGTGTGTGCAAAAAGGGCAGAGCGATAGTGTCACACTTTCATCATTCAAACATTGCAAAAAATGCACTGTCGGAGAAACAGAACCAGGCACAGATAAAGGAGAACAGGCTGATCCAGAGTTGCGAAACGCGATGGGACTCGAAATTCTATATGTGCGAAAGTTTATTGAAAAACAGAAGCGCTATTGGATTGGTATTAGGTATTTCATTTTGCTTTCATTTATCCACTTTAAATGCAATTACTAAATAGTATATATTCTGCGCTTCTTTAAAGTTAGGTCAATTATCATAGGCCAGTATTACCAGATTGTACTATAATTATGGAATCGTACCGTCATTCGTACACGCTATCTTGCATTGGTTGTCGCATTTTACTCAATTCATATCGTCAATTAACCATTCGCCTATTTGTGGTGTTACTATGGTATTATGCCGTTGTTATGTCATAGATAACATATGGTTCTACCGAAAAATTGTGGTACGGTTTGGCAACAGTGTCATAGACTCTTGTATGACATAGTTTTCTCGTCAGGTGATAGTACCAAGACGAACCAAACGACCGTACGGAGGCATGCCATTTCCGAAAACGAGTGGATTATGATGGAGCAACTCGTCCAGCTATTAAAACGGTTCCAATTGGCGACAACGGTTTTTTGCTCTGAAACGTCGTGTACGTTGTCCGTGGTTCGGCCAGTCATTCAGAGCCTAATCACCAAACATATGGCACGCTCAGCAGGCGACGATGAAGCAGTCCAAACTTTCAAGGAAACCATGCGTGCATCGTTGGAATCGCGATTCCAGTTCCCCGAAGTTTCGGCCGTTTCCATCGCGCCTTTCTTCGATCCCCGTTACAAGAAACTCGACCACGAAAAAGAGTATATGAGAACCCTTATCCGATCAGCCATAAAAGAACAGCTTGAACCGACCGATCCCATTGACAATTCCGAACCAGTTAAAGACACAGCCCTTGATTTCTTGTTTAAAGCCACCACAACCACAACCGACACGATGCAGCAGTACGAGAAATATTTGGCTGAGCCAGAAATCGGGCACAATTTAAACCCATTGACGTGGTGGATTGATCACCGAGCAAAATATCCAGCTATCTACAAACTGGCAGCAAAATACTTAGGTATGCTAGATAAAATAAGAGTAAGATAACATGAAATAGAAGAAGACAAAAAATAATAGTGTTTATTAAGGCGATTTTTGCACTGCTTAGTCTTTGTATAACTATAAAAAAATGTAGTTTATATGTAAACTCATTGATAAAGTCTATTCTTCTTTAACGTAGTTGTCTAAATATATCCGATATTAATGATATATTATGTATTTTCAGGTATTCCAGCTACCTCGGCCACCTCCGAACGAACGTTTTCCACGGCTGGAAATATAGTAACGCAAAAGCGCAGCTGTTTGCTGCCGGAGAACGTGCATCTCCTAACGTTCCTCTACCAAAATCGACACTGCATGGAATAAGTGGTAGATTGTACGCGACGTAATTATTACACTGTTATCAGCTGACGTCTATAATTATCGTAAATTACGATAATTTTTAAATACAAAGTTGTTACAGAAAATGGAAATCCTAAAAATTTTTATTGCAGAACCCTTTCACTCGTAAATATATCTACAGAAGGCGTATCAAAAATTAATCATGCTGACTGCATTCCATTAAAATCGAAACGATACCGAAATAAGCATACATAAACATAGCGAACCGGAATCTCACACATATCTAAAAATCGTTTGTCTATTAAAATCAGCGCATCGGTTAACCGCTTGGTCGTTTAATCGACTAATGGGTTATTCGGTTAATCGATTAATCGGTTAATCGGTTAATCGATTAATCGATTAATCGATTAATCGATTAATCGATTAATCGATTAATCGTATGCGCTTTAATCGGTGGTCCGATTATTAATCGGTCAACCGATTAATAATCGAATATACCGATTAATCGATTATTCGAATATCTTGAGCTCTAGTTTCAGGGACATTTCTTCTTCTAAACGGTGGTTTCAGGGACATTGTCCCCGAAAGCAACACTCCCCTTTAAAAAATATTTCATAAAAACGGATCAAAAAATTAATGAATAATATTTGTCTGTTCGCAATCTAATGTTGGAACTCTTATTCATGAAATGGAAGGAAGTAAAATTAATGTAAATTATTGAGAATAATGCAGTGGTGGTTTCAGGGACATTTCTTCTACTAAAAGGTGGTGTACACTGAGAAAACTAAGTGGTAAGAATCACCACTTAAGTGGTAAAAGTCACCATTTCAAGTGGTAAAGCTTTACTATTTGAAATGGTAATTTAAAATATATTTCATTTTCAGTACTAATGAACCACTTTTATTAAAAAATTCTAATAATGTATCTGGAATGCTATTAAGTATCACATTAACTTGACTGGAATCATAAATATCATATTAGCAAATGTAATTTGATAAATCATGAACCATAGCCGCAAACTTTTAA
>JABFPB010004426.1:0-14938 GCA_022817645.1 Ceratoteleas bidentatus | reverse complement strand
TAGTAATGCGAAATCTCGAAAACCTCCCGAACGATTTTGTTCAAATTTTGTCCATGGACTCCTCGAACTTGCCGCAGGTCACTCGCAAAGTTTCAGCCAATTCCATCGAGAGGATCAAAAGTTAATCACGAAAAAGCCGAAATTTCCGACTTAATTTCTAAATGAAAAATGGGTATTCTTCAACTTAATTTCTAAATGAAATTTCAAAAGAATTGGTTGAAAAAGCAACGGTAAATGGTCCCTTTAAGTCAGGTTGATTATTCTAATTTTAATTCGATCCTTTTTATGTTTCCAGGGTGACAATAGGAAGAAGAAGAAGAAGGGAGAGGATTACCAGTATCTCCCGTCGACCTATGGCGAATGCAAAGATCGCTTTGGCCTGATTTTCACCGACGAAGTGCGATTCACGTTCCGGAAAAAGGGCCACAAGATTACCACCGTGGACACGAACCACCCGATAAACGTGGAGCAGTACCCGTTTACGTCGGTCAATCGGACAAGCTGGAATCCCAACGCCTGGAGCCATTTGTGGCTGGCGGCGGGATACCAGAATGGATTGGTCAGACTCTTCAATTTCAAGAGCCTGTCTATTCCTACGGAACTGAACGGCGTTCTAACGGAACACTCGACTCAGTTTATGAAAAAGGCGGATGATGCGAAAATCGGCCAATTTATGAATTCTCAGGCAGATTGAGGCGCGAGATTTAGATTTGCGATTGAGTCAAACAGTGGAGATCTGTTAAAAAAAATAGATTGCAAAAGGAATTGTAATTGCAGTTGTACATAAGGAAAAAACTGAGTCGCGATTGAGTTTTGCTAAAATTTTCGACCAAGGGAATATTTTAATTTGAAGAGAAATAGAAAAGTTGTTCAGTCATACGTTTATGTAATGAATGCAGACAAACTTTCGTTTTTCCCTTAACTTCATTATAAATGAATTAGGAATAAGACGTGGTTAATATTGGATATTAAGTAAAGTTAGAATATTTTCATTAAGAATTATTCGAAGGCACTGATGTACAGTACTGTAAAAACGTGAGCGAATGTAACATTCTCGGCAATGTATCAATATATTCACTTTAAGTATCGTACATGTATATATTGAACATTTTTTTATTTAATATTAAGACTACTCCCTACGTTTGTAAATACATTGTGAAATTTAGTGATATAATATAAACGTTGCTAATATAAAGGAAAAATTGATAGTGTTTGTTTTATTTTAAACTCCATTTAGCTTTATTCACTTTACTGTTAGTAAATCAACTTTTGTTAAATAAATATTAATTAACTTAAATTAATTAAATTAAATTGAACAATTATTAATTAAATATTTAAACTACAATTTGTTCAGAACTATTTTTCGATATATTTTGTCTTATTTGCATAAAAAATAATTTTTTTGTGCAGACTGGGCAACAAATATTTTTGTAAATATTTTTTTCCGATCGGAAAGTTTTGGGGTATTCCATTAAGGGAGTCGAAGATTAACGCGACGTTGCCAGAATTCTGAACTCGCCTGTTGACTGATGCAGAACACATGGTAGACAAAAGGATGCTGTGTGACACAACGAATCGGAAGTTTACTTATCAGTTACTTAATCAAGAACTCGGAAACATTCATATATTGTACTTACAATAGAGATAAACGTAAGTTTATTAGAACAATTTACAATACTTATAGGCATTTAGTTGTTGAAGTAAATGTTATAAATAGGATTGTTTAATTAAGTTTTAATTTTCAGAATGGGTTTGAATCCTCTTAGATGGAAAACGAGGAATCTGGGTTATGGTGTATTAACGTCCACTGTTGTGTACATAATTTTAATTCATAAATGGTCCCACCAGTTTGTTTATGAGGACGTGGTACCGAACGCAAATGCAGAACATGTCTGGGAATTCGTGGCAGATTTTAGTAATATGCTGAAATTGAATACGATAATGTAAGTTGCAGCTTTTAGTACGTAAATCAAGTTTATTATGTATTGTCGTTGGAAGAAATAATAAGAAATTCAATTTTATATGAAGAGATAAATAATTCCAAATTTAGTTATTCAGACATTCAGAAGAGATAAATAATTCCAAATTTAGTTATTCAGACATTTTTCTGAATAATTTACATAATTGTAAATATCCACAAATGGTGCTAAAAACTTCAGATATACTCTTCTTTAATATTTTCTGTTTTTCTGTGAAGAAATAATAAAATGTGAAAAATAAAAACACTATTTTCAATTTTTCTTAATTCTTAAAAAAATGATTATTTGATATTTCTGGATAGACTGACCAGACTGAGATTCTGTGTTTATGGGAGAATATCTCAGGAATCTTTGGAGGCTTGAGTTCGATTCCGAGTGACATTTTTTTTAGTAATTATTTCAAAACCTTCAGGGAACCTTTTCGATAATTTCACTAATTATTAAAAAAAATATAGTAATGTTTGTGAAACATTTGGCAACGTTGAGTTATATATTGTTTTACACATTTTAGCGATGGTTTTAAAGTCGTTGATGAAACCGGTAATTATGACCACTGGAAGTACTCTGTGGAATATACGGAACACTTGAGACATTTGCCGATGATACAAAATACCGCAATGGGTCATTATTCAGTGAAAAAATCTAAAACTGGATACGTGATAAGCTCGGAGCACCGCACATGCTTCTTGCCTAATCTTGCCTGCTGTAAGTTCCTACCTAAGTTACAATGATTTTATCCATATAAGTTTATGCATAGTATATACAAACAATTTGTGCATTTTGCAAGATTTAGATATTCACTCATTATTATATTCACTTTATGAACTAACAGTATTAATATAAAATATACTATTTATATTTATTTGTAACTAAAAGAGGCCATTTTTACAGTGGACACAACTTCAGAATTCATTTTCACACCCTCTGGCCAAAATACATTGTGCAAGGAAATCATTAATTATCAATGTCCACTGATATTTGCAAAGCTGTGCAGAAAAGAAATTTTGCATCAAAGGCAAGATATTATGAAGAATTTGAAATCACATTTTGGCGGATTACCAAAATCCAGGCAGGTCTGAAAATCCGTTAAAAATTTCGCAAATGCTGTAAATTTAACGTTTAATAAACATTCGTAAAAAGGTTTAAGTCTTGTGTTCCGTTAGGGTAAATTTTACAATTGAATGCCACAAAAACAAAAAGAATTTCAAAAGAATGACTGTATAGTATTTTATAAACATAGGTTTATAAAATAAAAATATGCATTTATCTCATAAAAATGTTACAAAATGTCATTTTTGACGTATACAAATAAGATTATTTACTAATGTTTACAATAAAAGATGTTTATTGACAGTTCACTTCTCGTTTCATTATCCCCACCTTTCTAATTCTGACATCTTTATAATAAATGAAAATAATAAAAAGTTGGTACAATTTCGTTTTTTTTTATATTCAAATTAAATCGTTCAGCTACGGAACCGTATTACACGATTTACATTTTGTTTACTTTTATATTTACTGATCGGAAATTTACACGTAAACGAAAAAGGGACGAAAAGTATAATAATTGAACGTAGCCAGAAGTGCAAACTTCGTCGTACCACGTGGTCGTACGTCTTACCAACACACACTTGACAGAGAAACGTGCCGTTGCAGCGATTTATACATTCTAAGTTCTAATAAATTATCCCTTGTTATAAATAAGCAATGGCAATGGAAGCGAGTCAACGTCCCCAGATTTCGAAGGAGGAGTACATGGACCTCATAAAACAGGAAATCGACGTTGCTAACACCCAGGAACTGATATCGGTAACATTGCATAATTGACTTTCCCAATAAACAGTGAAATGCTCTACAATGACATAATGTCAATGAAAATGTTTTAGAAAATAACAGAGAAGTGCTTCAAAAAATGCATCGGCAAACCGGGAACGTCTCTCGGAAGTTCAGAACAGGTAAAATAAATGTTAACTAAACCTAACCTGAAACCGCCATGAATACTTTTTTGTTATCGAATGACAAATGTTATTTTCAAGTTTTGTCTGGTATTTCAGTTTCAATCAGTTTGTTTGGATTTTTTATGTTTTTGAACATTTTTATTTGAATTGTTTTAACAATCGCAGTGTTTTTGTGTATATTATTATGGTTGAAATTAATAAATTATTAAATTCTATTCTATTAGATTAATTTGTTTTTGTTCAATTCTTCAATCTGCATTCAACAAAAAAATTTTAATTCTTGTCTATTCATTTCAATTCAAAGTATTTTAAATGAACTCCAAAAGCGAAGCAATTAATGTGAAACTGAGGCGAAAATCCAGTTCTCGAAGAAACAATATAAAACCACATTTGCACAATATTCAAACAAAATATTTATTTTTCATCAAAAGTTGTGAATCTACTTTTTTAGTAGACAAAATACAGTAAAACGTTTAGTTTCCATCGAATTTTCTTTTTGAAAGTCATAACTTATTGTTTAAAGCATTATCTAAAAATTACTAATGAAAAATTTGACTTTTTTACATTTTTTCGATAACTTTATTACACATCACTGCCATAATTAAAAGAAAAATAAATATTCTATAAACAATTATCATTTAATGTTACATTGTGGCATCATTTGAAATTATGAATTTATAGGAAATTGTACAAAAAATAAGTTATCACTTTCAAAAACAAAATTGGATGAAAATTGATTTTCACTGTATTTATTCTATCACCAAAGTAGATTCATAAATAACTTCAGGCATTGACAAATCAATATTGTTATGTTGAAATATTGTCATTTCTGTATTACCTCAAAGCTTATTTGAAAAAGTTATAACAAAAATTAGACAAATGCTTTCAAATAATGCGATAAGTTATCATATATTACATTAAGAGCACTTTTAATACTTAACAGAACAACAAGACTATTACATTATTTGAAACATAAAAATATATTTAATTTTTGCAGAAATGTTTGGCCATGTGTATGGACCGATACTTGGATTCCTATAATGTCGTCTCCAAAGCATACGGACTTAGAATACAGAGAGAGCGTAATAGGATGTAAATATGTGTATATATAATACACCAGGGAACTTGTATTTTTAAGAACATTAAATTTCGTCTGACTGCAGGCTAAGTTTGGTATATACAATAGTTGAACTTTTTGTACATTTATCATTTTATTAAAGAATATGTTAATCCATGCAGGTGTATTATTCATACGTGTGTATCAATAGATAAACTTTTTTTTTCAATTTAATTAGTTAAAAAAGAGATGATAATAACAATTGGAATGGAACCATTTGTTTTCATTAAGTTTTGATAAAAAAACTAAATTTTTTACCAGGAAAGTAAAGAATTCAGTAAAAGTAAAAGGATAATAGTGATAAACGAACATGTGACGTTTAAAAATAATTAAAGAAACGAGTTAAATGTATTATTTCTTTGCACTTGTTTGTCGTCATTGCAGTTTGCATAATAACGATAAAGGAAAAGCAATTTTTCTTCCTTCCTTTCCTCGTCATTGTTTGATGCAATTTTGCGCATAAGTTTGGTAAAAGTATTGCGAAGTAACTGAGGGGAGACAACGGCAAAGAAATGACTTGAAGATAAAATAATCGTAAAAGGCTAAATACTTTTGAACATGATTAAATGTAACGATTAAAATTATATGTCAAAATCCTGCTTCCCCTCCCCCCTTTACGAGAAAAAAATTCTAACTTTAAATCATTTTTTGATAAAAAGCTTCTGCAAATTTATTCAGAATGTGATTTTACGTATTAGAAAAAAGTTTCGTTAATATATTTTCAGAATTGCAGTCGTAGATAGATTTTTTAAATTAATTCATAATTTATTGGAGAAATGCATCATAAACACTTGTAAAGTCAGTAAATGTGTAAATCAAACATTAATTTCATAGGAAAATTATTATATATAATGATAATGAAGAGATAAACACTGAGCTAGCTGTTCAGATTTCTGCCGAATAAATTATTTGGAAGAAATCTGAGTCCTCGTGTATTATGCGTTAGCAGTTTATTCCAGTCAACCTTTGATATGAATAATGCATGCTTTTTTTAACTGAACAGTGTATGTGAGCATTTTAAGTGAAAATACAAACCAAATTTGTCTGGTTTGCGACCGTGAGACTAAGGACAGAGTACGTACAAATAATGTTTTTATTTAAATGTTTTACTGCATTGACACAAATGTATTTTTTCAATCAATATTTGATACAAATCAGTGAAAACAGTTATTAGTTATATGATCTTTAAACAATTCATTTCGCACTCAATAAATATGATAAAATCGATTATTGTTTATATTTCTTTTTGTTGCACTTTCATTAATTGATTCATACTGAATTAATTATTTAATATGAAAAAAAATATTATTATTATTATTTTGTTTTATTTTGTGCCCTACATTTTTGTAAAACATTTTTAGCATTTATTCATTATTTATTAAATATATATATATTCAATACTATACGGTAAATTCTTTTCATCTTTCATTCTACAGATGCTTTATTCCCCAACTACTAGTTACATACTTTTTTTACTCAAATATCATAATTGAATGACGTAAAAATAAAACGTACTTAATATAATGCAATTCTGTTGCTCATTTAACTCATTATTAAAACTTTGACTGGTAATAATTAATTTCGAGAACCAGATTGTAAAAATGATTAAACTGGCAAATAAAAATATTGTGTACTTTTACATTCCTTTAAAGCTTAAGCTTTATTTTAAATTTTTATTGTAACGTCCTTAATAATATAAAAAAATTAGATTCAAAAGCACTAGGGATGTTTGAAACAGTAATAGTTTTAGAAATAAAAATTATATTCATCAAATATAATCATAGTAATGAGAACAGCGCCAATTTTTTATTCGATTATGTCCATTTAGATGACAAGTAAAAACACTTCTGAAGCAGATGTGTTTTGAATTCATTGCGTCAATGTTGCAAGACGATGTCAGTTATACTTCAATCTAGACTATATTTACATTTATTGTTACCTCTACTTACCAAGAATCATGTGATTCAAGAATCACGATTTCCGGCTTCATTAAAAAGTTTATTTTAATTTGTTTTATTTTATTTTTAAGCCTGTTAATATTAAGACTGTTTTTCTAATAAAAATCATATTTATTAATAGGATTCTTCACATTTTTATAACCCAACCAATCAAAATAAACATTAGTTTCATTTTTACCAAATAACTTCCATTAACTTCCATTAACACTTCTAGAATTGAGATTGGTAATTTACAATTAAAACCAGACGATTACAATTGACTAAAAACTCTTTACAGTCACAATCAGACACTAAATTCAAAGAAATAAAAGCCAAGATAAAACGCGATGATATATAACCCAGACCAGTCAAAAAATTTTAATAATTACACCTCCAACAAACTTGAACAAATCGTCAACTTCTTCTCTGCATCGATATCTTTCAATCACGGCATTGTGCGGCAGTATTTAAAATGCATTAGCATACATTAATTCTTATCCCTCGCAAGATGATCAATACAATAAATTCAACCTGATAAGATGAAGTAAAGTAGCATTATAATTTCGCATTAATAGACTGCGCTTTGCATTGTCTCGATAACAATTAGCGTTCAATTAGTCGATCCTTTGTGCGATTTTCTTCAACAAACAAATCCGTCGCGCCTTTCGTTTGCGACAAAAAGTCGCAAACTATTTCGATCGCAGAAGTACGTAACCGCAATGAGCATCTGCAGATACATTTCTAGCGAAATATATCAGATTCAATTAGAGGCATTATATCACCCATCCCAGCCTTCGAGCACGAATTATGCATCAATTACCTCTACCGTGACTCTGACAGATAATCAGAAGTAAATCCCTCGCGCTTTAGTGGCGTATCGTACAGCGCTAGTGCAACAACTTTGTTGGCTCGCGGTTCTACAATGAAGTGCAGAAGCATCATGAAATAACTACAATTTCACGCTCTAACGCCACAAATTAGTTCATTCATAAGTGGCCAACAAAGTCGAATTATCTTGGTAATTATTTTCCCTCAAATACTTAGATTTTTTGCGGTCCAAGAACGAGAAATTTGAACCATCGCGTTTGTTCAAATGATAATTTTAAGTGTTTTTTTTTCAATTCCTTAACGGAACATAACGTTTTTTAAACGTTTGAAACGTTCACAAAACGTTTTTTAAACGTTTCAAACGTTCGCAGAACGTTTATTTGCGATTAAACGTTTAATAAACGTTTGAAAAACGTTTTGAAGTCTACTTTCCGTTAGGGTTGGTATACAATTGCAATTTGGTTACTTTTCGCATAATTTTTTAATCTTTGATATATCGCGTTATCGAAGATTTTGAATGATTTTGTGTTGTCCATATGTTGACAAATGTTTGGAGAAAAAGTTGTCTTTCGGTTGAACGATTTTTTAGGTTCATTTGAAATAATTTCTGGTTTCGATTTTCGATTTTTGAGAGGTTTTTGCTATCGATAGCGTGTGTGAAGATCGAATCTGGCGTTTGGAGCGTGATCTTTCCGGTGTCATATCTGCGACATGATATCGGGGTACATAGTAATTAGACGTTGTAAATATTATTAGGCATTATCATTTCTGAAACGCGCAATAGACCGCTGAATTGTTTTATTATAATACAATTTAGCGGTGATACACTTTTAATGCGAAAAGTAAAAAAGTTCAGGATTAAGAGTACTGTTGATGAAGTCGCAACTCATCTCCCTTTTTTGTTCGATTGTTGTGAATTTCATTTCTTGACTCTAAAGTCATCCGTATCAAAGTTTGCATGAGAATTTATTGAACAAATTCTGGGATTTCGTGAAGAGAATTTCAGTGCTGATATTATTTATTATGTGATGATTTTGCAATTTTTACATTTTAGAAATTGGAATAATTCTTTAAACCACTGTAAAACCAGAGATTTTAAGAGAATGGATATATTATACATATTACCAATATTTGCTAAGATAGTGAATGTATTGTATATATAATTGTTTGTTCTCGTAAAAAGAATTAAATGCTATGATTGTACAAATTTATACAAATCCCGCAGAAATAAAGTATATTGTTCCGCGCAAATAACAAACATGACAGAACTGAATGAAACATGTATAGCATGTGCACGTGTCATGTTTGCCATTTTTCTGCCGAAGCGTGAAAGCTGACGTTTGCAGTGATCATGCAAAGTAAGAGTGTATTGAGTCTCAGTCGTGTAATTTGGTTTACGAAATATTCGTCAATCATTTCTGAAACGAAATATGCTACGTTACTGAATAAAAAGTTAATCTTATCAATTGACCTATTCGGCATGCTGCCTTTCCTAGAAAAAACAATATCGTGAGGTACAACTGACTTGAATATTAATAACAATAATATCAAATTCCAAAGAAAAAGAATTTAATAAACAAAATAAGAAAATTTCAAATTTATTTTAATATTAAAATAATTAAAATTAATTTTTTTTTCGAAAAAATAATGTTTTTCATTGCAGGATCTTAACAAAATGAATATTTATAATTATAGTGCTTAAAATTATTTAAATTACAATACAGAGTCACAGACTGTAATCATTTTTATTAAATGCAAATCACGAAATTTGGAATGACACATTCTAAAAAAGACACACTAAAAATAAGTAAAATAAATAAAATGATTTCGCTTAACAGAAAAACGAATCGATTGATTTGTTTTTCGAAGATTTCTTAAAGTGTAATAATTATTATCGTTCCAGACCGATAAAGTTGTAAAATATTTTCCGACTTAATTCTAATCATCCCAATCAATGAATAAATACAGTCGCTAACTCAAAACCATTAAAAGAAATCCCATTAATCATTTTAATGCTCATTTATAGACGCAATTAAATGTTAATCTTAAGACTCTGAATTTAGCATTCTACTTTACTGTTTCCACAATATAATTAATTGTTTGTTGTTTTTCATTTAAAAATAAATTTCTTTTACAATAGCACATTTACTTTTATCAAAAAACACAATTTGAGTAAACAATGCAGATTACTGTAGAAGTTAAAATGATAAGATTGAATTTTATAGGCACTAACAGTGTGCTAACTTATTAGTACAATGTTCGTATTAGTCATGCAGCTTCTCATTAGACAATAGCGTTTCCGATAATTAGAAAAAGTTGATATTGTCCCAGCATCAAACGAGACTAATTCGAATCGCAAAAAATTACATACGATCAACTATTTGCGCTGTAAAATCATTCGGTTCAAACTGAATTCGATTCTTTTTCTTGCACTATAAAAACTAACGCTTTTTCTCCAATATCGGTTCGATTTTGAAGGATATACCATTGTCACGGTCAGTGAGACTGCAGCGCCGTTAATAATTCCAGCAAAAACCGCCAGTCAATGGTTTGGAAATGTCTGCCATAGTAATATTATGGCAGTAAAACTTACGAGATCATCATTTATACGTGTATCAACTTAAAGTTGAAAATCTCTTAATTCGTATTTCTTTCGCTAATAGTGATGATACATTGACAAGTTCAATTGTATTTTTTATCTTTTTGCGTCAATTTTGATTTCTATTAAGATAATCTCGCTTTGCAAACGAGTTCTGATATAATTTATTCAGCTTTGCCATCGATCCCTCTAAAATATGTGCAAATAATAGAAGCTTTATTTTCAAGATATTACGAAAATCATTTTCAATTATAATAGATGTTTTAGTGGCTGAGATTTTTTGCGAGAAGTTACAAGTGTTAAATTTCACAATTAAACATCAATTACTGTTTTTCTAGATTTTTTCGCAAGAAGTTATAAGTGTTAAATTTCAGAATTAAATATCAATTACTCTTTTTCTAGATTTTTATGTTTATGAACAGTATCAACGAACAGTATCATTTGAAAGAATAGAATGGGTTAACGAGTCTTGACTTTGGCCGAGTAGTTTTTACGTTCAGACTTCTGCGTGAAAAGTCGGGAGTTCGAATCCCAGTTATGGCGATGAAGTTTTTTCAACTGATTAGTTAAAAAAATCTCTCACTACGTGTTATTGCGATTTATTAAAATAATTTTATAAATTTTCTAGACATTGTACCAATTTTAAGATATCATTTTTATTTTATTAAATATATTCAACAAAAAAGTTGAATATTATTATAATAAAGAGTTAAAACATAAATAAATCTCTTAACATTCCAGGCGAGTCCTTTAATTTCGCTGATGATTTTTGCAATTTAATAATGCAATTGTTCGTTAATAATCACATTATTACGAATATCATGACACTGGCAATTTGATACTCAGATTAGAAATGATCAGATCAAATTTTGTCTTTGAAATAAATGTTGCATTCATTATATGTAATACAAAACGAGTTCAATTCAAGTTTAAACCTCTGTTTCGTGTATAAAAAGTCGCGTTGTACATCGAGGACACTTTTTCCTTAATCGTCGAATTACAATAATCGCTATTAATGGATTTATCATTGTCACGGTCTGTGTAACCAAGGTGTCTTTAATAGTTAGAGTAAAAGAATGAAAGAGGGGCTACCAATCCTCGCGCTGATAAGACCGCCTATAATATTGTGGTCTCACGAAATTAACGCCGTCAATACTTATCAGTTTATTGTTTATATACCGATCATTCCACACTACCGAGGGAGTCATCCAACATCACTTCACTCCTTCATTTTTTATTTTATTGTATTACAAACACCGCCTGCCTTCACAAATCCTGTCATTCAGGTAAGAATTGCGTTTTGCGTGAAGTATTATTTGCATTCGTCTGGATTTATTGGGATTGATGGGATTTATTTTATCTGATAGCCAAGGATTATAAAAGCGATTTACACAAAGTTGACATAAATGAATTTCCTCATTGTGTTGAGTAATTTAGGTATAGTGTGTGCATAACTGATTTACTTTGCATTTTTTAAATTGCACGAATTTAATATAATGAATAAATTTAATGTAAAAAATATAAACTATTTATATAAATTACATAAACTTTATGTAAATCGTTTACATAAATCGTTTTCGTACTTTTATATAAAATTTATGTAACGTTGGCTATGAGGGTTGATTATTTAAACGTCCATATTAATTTTTTATTGATAAGTGGTACAATATATATTTATTTACATTGATCAAGTCATTTTGAATCGATACTTGTTTCATTTGTAACAATGAACTCCTTTACTAAAGACGGTCAAAGTTGAACTAAGTTCACGTTTGTAGGTTGATAATTGTAATTTATAAAATGTACAAGTCAAGGCGTTGACTTTACGATTTTCGATCGAAAAACTAAGTGATTTCAATTAAGTGTTTTTAATAAATAACTGGGGTAATATAATAATTACCCCAAGTAGAAATTTCGTAATTTTCTTCTGAAATAGAAAAACTAACGTATTTAAAAAAATACAAAATAAAAATGTTTTTTTTTATTTAATTTGTCAACGTTTTCAAACAGTTTCCAAACTATAAAAAATGTCCAAATATAAAACGTAAGTTAGAGCGTTACATTTTTTACGATTTTGTTGTAGGTTTGTTTCGTAAGTTTCTAGCATGAAAATAGTAAAAATTCTAACGGTTTTCTAAGTCAATTTCTACTTCGGATACTTTTTAATGAATATAATTATTAACCAATCCAAATTCTCTGATAACATGCTGTCTTGACGTAAAAAATAATGTGGATGATGGTATAAAATTTACAGTAGATAGTACATTTTGTTTCTATTTTCTAGAAACATATCTTTACGATAACCGTTTTTACACGTAATTACAAATGATTATTAGAGCTGCCGATAATTTCCAGTTTATAAAAGTTTTTTTTTATTTTGCGTTTCCAAAGTTTATACTTCAACAAAAATGAGCATTTTTTCTTTAAAATACGTTATCATCAGTTCACATTGTCCATTAGTCTGTCATTTGGAAATAAAAAATACTACTTAAAAAGAAAATTTAATTCGACGATGATAATTCTCCGAGTTACATCATTAACAAGTTTTATCAATCTTTTACAAATTAAAAAACCAATCGGAGGAGATATTAATCAATTTTAACTTCTGGTTAATGACTTTAATCAATCATCGATAATAACAAGACACTGACATTGAGTAACCGACGTGAAATGAATTCCCAACGATCGGATACACCGCGATTCGTTTGATTTCGTTCCTCCGACAATAAAACAATTAATTTATTTTCTTTGCAGCACAAAAGTGTCATCGACATTCTCACAGTAGATTAATAATTTATTTCGCAGATGACAAGAATGCCAAGTTCCTACTACTCATACCTTCTAGTCATTTTATTAATAAGTTTAAGCGAAGCTCGTTTGCGGCTAGTCAATGTCGTAAGTAAACTTATTTTTATAGCGTTTAATTGTTATTTAGCCTTTTTCCTCGCGGAACTGAATTTTAAAGAGACCTTCAATTAATTTCCGCATTAAAGGTTTTAACATTTTTCTTTTATTTTCAGATTTTTAGACATGGAGATCGCACCCCATCAGCCGGGGATGAAATGTTCCCAAATGACCCATACAACCGCGAAGAATTTTATCCTATTGGTCGCGGAGGATTGACCAATGTAATTAATCCAATAAGTATTAGTAGATTAATTCGATAATTAGATTGATTTATCGGTGCTAAATCACAGAGTTGGTGTCTTTTAAGTCTGCGTTGTTAAAATACTTTTTGTATCACATGCACGGAAAGTACTCACTTTCCGCCCTCTCGGGCGGGCGGAAAGTTGTTAATTTCTTCCCTTGGGAAGAATGATTAACTTTCCGCCCTAGATACACAATGTATCATTGAGTTTTTAGATTATTTAATAGTCAAACTGATGCTGGAGATATATAGAATAATTTTGTTATATTACGTAACTTTCGGAAATATGATTTTTCCACCTCAAGATACCTCCAAAAATTGAGCAAATCAAAACAATTGTTATACCTCCACCTGAAAAATTTGAATTACTTCATTTTTCGGAAAAATTAATTTTAGTCGTGTAATTAGGCTCTAATCTCTTCAATTTTAGTTGATAAGTCACCTTCAGCAATTTCTTCATTCTGACGTACTTTTACTAATAATACAGTACTCGAAATTCTTTTAATTATCTCAGAACACGTGCGAAACGTTATTTCTCAACTACCGGAAGTGGAAAGACAATTTTTTCGAGGAAAATATTGCGTACAGCCGGAGGAAAAAGTTTTCCCCATTTTTTCCCAGTTGCACAATATACTCTAACTAAATTATTAATAGCGCGTTAAAGTCCAATCCCATCGGATCCGATAATCTTTGCAGCCAATTGCTCCGGGATCACTACCGGGCATTGTTTGTACTCAATCAGTTTAGACTCGACGAAGTTTTTACGTCATTAGTATCGCAATACGTCGATCTACCAATCGATCGGCCCAGTCTGCAATGAGCAATCTTATCTGCTCCACGGGGAACGCGTTTTTCTCGGCTGATCGCGTTAATTCGTTATTTCGTTCTAGCCGATAACCGCGAGTGCTGTAAACACTAATGCGTGACATGAGTTTGCGATAACGTATGGATGAAATTTCAGCAAGGCAAACAGCGAGAGTACAAACTGGGTCAAGTGCTGCGAGAAAGATACGACGATTTCTTAGATAAAATTTACAGTCCAAATATCTTGCGAGCCAGAAGCACCGATTATGAGCGAACCAAGATGTCACTGCAGCTGGTGTTGGCGTCGCTATTTCCACCGCAGGAAATGCAAAAGTGGAATGATGAGATGAACTGGCAGCCCATACCATACAATTATGTGCCTCGGCTCAACGATTCGCTGCTGATTCCAGAAGAGTGTCCTCAGTGAGTTACGCAGATAATTTGTCTTTGAGTTGTTATTGTTAGTGGCTAAGTTGCGATGGTTAAGAGTTCCTATAAGAAAAATATGTTCTAACATACCATTGTCCAATATTTGCACAAATATTGTCTAATGCTCCATTTGAGTTGT
>JABFPB010004425.1:0-14945 GCA_022817645.1 Ceratoteleas bidentatus | reverse complement strand
CAGAGCTTTTCAGCGTTTTTCAGAGTAATTCAGAGTTTTGTCAGACATTTTCAGAGATATTTTTCTACAAGGGAAGGTTGAACGAGGATTGATTCAACAATATGTTAACGTTGATCGAAGGATGAGTCAACGTTGAATCAACATTTGAGGACAACGTTGACTCAACGTTGGAGAAACATTAACGGCTGTTTAATATTATATAGCAATATTTTTAAGTTTTCACTCGATGCCTTGATTCCACGTTGATTCAACGTTGTTCTCAAACGTTGGTTTAAAGTTGATTCAACAGTGATACACTGATGATTGTTAACGTTGATTCAACGTTGAACCACGGTTAATGCATCGTTGAAACGATAACGTTGATTCAACCATGGATCTACGCTGACTCAACGTTGATTCAACGTTTGCTGAAAACTTTGATTCAACCCTCCCCAACCCGGACATTCTTAAGTTGACTCAACGTTAAATCACTGATCCAGCAACGTTGAACCACCGTTGATTCAATGATTTCCGGAAGTTGAATCAACGTTGATTCAACTAACGTGCTCCCTTAGGGATGCGATATTTCGTTATACAACGGATATAACCGAATAAGAAGGTCAAACGTGCCCCCAAAGCAAATCAATAATCGCGATGATTGGATGACAGATAATTAAAAATGGCATAGATTCCACGACATTTCAGCCTCTTAGAGCCATTTGTGTCCGAGATTTTAGGGAAAACGTGAATTTTACGTTTCACTTTTTTCTCTTTTTCTACAGCATATATCGAGCTGAACAAAATTCTGCCAAAAACAAAAAAAATTACATCTCACTGTATTTTTTTACATTATTTTTGTGCCAAATTGAAATAGAAAAAAAGTTTTCCCGTCAGTGTTGCGGCCAAAAATGGAACTAATTAGGCTCTCGTGCCGAAAGCTGTCGCTTTCGGCACTCTAACCTAATTCGCTCCACTTTCGGATCGCTACACTGACGTGAAAAGCCTCGTATCGGCCTCGGGCGCCGGTGGCGCCCGATTATGCGAAAAGCATTTCGCGGAAAACGACATTGTGCGAAAGAAGGCTTTTTATCGTAAAAATGAAACGGTGCCAAACTCGGAGGCAGGCAATGTCAGTTAGTTGATTCTGTTTATTAGTTGATTGAAGTACCCTAATAATACTGCAGAATATTTTCTACATATTAAAAAAAATATGTAGCAAATATTTAATGTCATATATTTAACGTTTAGAAAATATTATGCACATATTTTAAATATTCATAAATATGTACACATTATTTTACGCAAGAAATATTTTTAATTATTTAGTAAATATATTTAAATATTGAGTAAATATTGTTTACTTTTGATATTTAAATATTTTCTGAATACCACAAAAAATATTTTTAAATACGTACAATTTTACTTTCTAAAATATTTACAAAATATTATGCGCTAATAGGATATATGTATCTATATATCTTCTTTTATGATAACCTATATCTATCAATGTTAATTACACATTTTTAGTTATTTAAATGTGCAATTTATACATTTATTAGAATCTATTTCATTATATTTTCACAAATTAACCATAACGCGGTTCGGTCATTCAAACTTAATTTGAATTCGACCGCACACCACGACTGATGCGCCACCTACAACTTTTGACACACTTTGTGAACGAAGGTTGAGCGCTAGTCGGATGGGGCTGGTTTTGATGAACATATAATAAAAAAATTTTTATTATTTTTTAAGAATACCAGTTAGAAAACATTTTTCTATCATGAAAAAAATACCTTTCATAACAAAATTGTTAAAAAAAAAATTGTATTTCAATAAAATACCCACATTTTACTTGGTACCCTAATTATACAGCCATTCACAGGAGAAATATCTTAAGGCGATATGTCTGTATACATTTTTAAATAAACACCTGCAGGTCGTGAGCACGACTGGTACAATATAAAAGAAAAAAAATATTACCGATCGAATCTCTCACATTTTGTGACTCGAATGATATACTTTTTTTCTTTTCTTATTGTACAAACCGTGCTCACGACCTGCAAGGGTTTTCAAGGTCGCGTATACTGAGATATCGCCTTAAAGTCAGTTCCACTTTATTTCTCCCGTTTTGGAGCTGCGACTCTGCGTCCTTTGACGAATCTTGATTCTGAAAAATTGAAGCACTTCATAAAGAAAACATGAAGCGATGAAAATATGACGATCGATTCATGCCAGGGTCAAAGTGAATAAGTGTATGGGGCTCTTAGGATCCGCCGAGGTTGCTTCGCGCGATGAAAAATTGAATCGGTTGCCTGACGAGTCCATTTCTAAATGCGGGTTTCGTGGAATCGAGAACTCGTTTCCTAAAAACGTCCGAAACTAGGCGTTTCTTCTGTGAGCACACGGCCAAAATTAAGAGTGAAAGTCTCTGGATTGATTGGACGGATGAAAATCCGGACTGCTTATAATAAATTTGCATTCTTATTTAAAGCTGTCGTTCAGTCGAGAAAAAAGAGAATAATTCAGTAATGTCGTGATATTTCTAGGTGAGCAGACGGCTGAAATTTGGCTTAAATTTTGACGGAGAGGAAAAAGTGCGGGAACGCGTCGCCGATGATTTCTCCCGACTCATCAAAATGAGCTCCGGGGAAAGAAAGAAGAAAGTTGGTACCGGCTGTATGAAGGATGTTGCCGCACCTGCGTGCATTCCAATCTACGTGACCCTAAAACTGAAATGTCGGCTGTCGAGCGTTCACCTTGACCATGGGGGTCGCCGTCGTTTCATGTTGCTTTCCACGTAAGTATAATCGATATAACACTGCGATCAATTGTTCGATGGAAAAGATACGGACGGCATGAATGGAAAAACGTTTTCATTATCACATTCTCGCCATCATGGGAATCCCGAAGTGTCACTCGGCGACGACAGTTCATTTATTTTTCACGAGTTCCGACGCTGCGGGTGCAAAAAGAAAGCGCGGAACTGTCGGCGTAAGAGCGGCCGCTTGCGAGAAGGCAAAAAGCGAGTGGCGTCCTCGCAAGTTACGTAACGCGAATCTGAATTTCGCGCCGCTAGGTGGTCTGGCGGGAATTTACGGTCGAGCGGCTCTCGGCGGGCGCGAAAAAGCCGGAGACTGCTCAGTCGAGGAGCAATTTCATTACGGCCGATGCCTCGGATAAACACAATTACAGGAATTGAATTAATTCGGATGTGTTCATCTTATCGGCGAACTTGGATGTGAAGTTGTCGAGTGGCATCCAATCGCTACCGGCCCTGCTTCAACATAATCTGGACGACTAATCTGTGGATAATTCCGCGATTGTAAAATGTAATCTTGGATTAAAGCGAGTTATTGATGCTCGCCGAGCGTAAAACCCTTCGACTCAAGCAGACGACCGTCGGTGCAAGAAGGATGTTTGATTGACTGCAGATAAGTCTGCGGTTAAATACAGGAAGTATTTGGAATGCTCTGAGCCTGATAAAGTCTCTTTCAGTATTTCGGCTGAGAACCTTGACGGCACGGAGAGCGAAACCGCAAAGTCGATTATGAAATGCATAAACGGTGGACGCGCTGGCCGGCAAAAAATTAATGCGCTAAATGTGTATAATCAGAGAATAAATCATGGTTTTGCGGCGTGCAGGTGACGTCTTTGTGCGCAACCGGAGTTTCACTTTTCGTCGTGGTGCTCGGATATACCCAGTGGGAAATGAACAAATATGCCAGTACTGAAGTGATAACGTCATGCCAGAGTACTAGCCAGCCAGAGGCCAGCCAGTACTGGCCCAGTACTGAGAACTCTGGCACTCTGGCATGGCGTTATCATTCCAGTACTGGCTCAGCACTGGCAATTTTGTTCTCTTCCGAAAGGTGAAGTCGACTGAAGATGTCAGGAGGCGAGGCGGTTTACTTGACGACGAACGGACGTCGCCACCTAAGGAGTCGTTTTGACACAAATTATTTTCCTCCGAGGCTTCGGGCGCGAGGAAAACAATAAATCGAACGCCGTAATTGGAATAGCGCGTCGCCTTCGGACACGAATTTTCACTTATCACGAAAGTTGATCGGCCCCAGCAGCCGCCTCCCCCCAAGTAAAAATTATTCCTAATTTCTAGAAAGGCTGAGTCCAGTTTAACTGATTATTGGCTAGTAATTACATAGTAGTGTAACGCAGTAACTGAAGAGGCACTAGCCAGTTCAAGTATAACTATTGGGAGCCTAACCAGGAACTAGTTAGTTCGAGCTTGACATATCCCAACAATCTAGTTCCTAGATAGAACTGTCCAGTGCCTTAGAGAACTATCCAGTACCTAGATGGAAACTGGACAGTTAAACTAGATAAGTTCAACTAGTCAGTGCCTTGACAAAACTAGAGAAAACTGGACAAAACTGGTCAAATTTTTACTTGGGCCGCTCTCTGGTCTGGGCTCAATCTAAGTGAAAACTTACGGTCTCAAAGTGGATCGAATTCCGGCCGGCAAAATGTACACAGATTACGTTTTATTAAAAGTCCAAATGTTTGTTGTGTATTTATGGCACGCACGTGACGGTGCACTGTATCCGTGGCTGAGAGGTGGAGTCATTTAAATTCATATGTATAATGCGATATTTGACTACAACTTTTTATGGCATTTCATTAGGTCTGTGGCGCTTGAAAATGTCACATTTTTGCGTGACGTAAAAGCACATCTTGACTTCGTAAATTAAATTTCACAGAAAATAAACTCCAAATTTGAAATTCACAGTCGACGGAGGATCGAGCTAAATTTTATGGTAGGTTAAAGAGCGGCGGTAATTTTCAATGCTCCGAAAATTTAAGCTGTCCATTTGTAATTCATTGATAATGCGTATTGCCTTTGTTCCAGATACACGAATGTATACATTTACATGACAGAATTTCAGTTGCGTTTCATTTAGGCTACACGTTTTTGAAAGTGTTTTTTTCGAAGCATTCGAGCGCTTCTTGAATTTCAGTAAAGCCAATGTTTAGTCAAACATTTTTACGGGGTAATGTTATCTTGAATTAACGCGTCCGTTAGAACGTATTTATATAAGACTCGGGAAGAATGTATTGAACCAGTTGAAACTTTGTACCGGTTTTGTTAATTAAACAAATGAAATTCTGAGCATTAATTATTAATAAGTTCTGCAGCGCGCACGTACAATGAGTTTGACATTCTTCAATCTAAAAATACTGTTTTTGCATAACAGCAGCTGTAATTACATATACACTTAATTACTGATTACGCCGTATAATGTTCCGTATTGGAACGTTATAATTCACCAGTTACTTTACGTTACAAGCAATTTTAATTATGTTAACATATTTTCTACTTTTATATCACAAATTAACTTACATAAACTGATCATTTCAGAGTAAAATGGAGACCCTCTAAAATATTAGAAGATCACATCACTATTACACGGAAATAATTCCCAGCGGCAATCAGTGCTCGAATCATCGCTGTTCGATGCGATGCGCATTGTTCACCAATACGTTGCAGGACAGACTATTGAAAATACTCAAGATGAAAGAAGACAGTCGCGGTCGAATGTCAGTTCTTTCCTCTTTGTTTAACATATGTCTCCCTAAGAGTTTATCCTCTTGCGCATCGGTGAGCAATGCGCAGAACATTGGTCGTCACTGTGAAGTTTTCCGTGTATGATGTTCTAAAATTAAATTAATTAAAAAGAGACAACGTTATTCGAGCGCTTCACTGGAGCTGCGTTGCGCGACGGCTCCGTGCCGCCGTCGGCTCCGGTGCAACGACGGTCGAGGCTTCCTCGAGAGCTACGACCTCGCGGACGTTTTTCACGTCACCATCCCCCTTTATGTACAGTCCACCCCAAATAAATAGATCGATTTTAAACAGATATTGAACGAACGTTTCATTTGATAAAACCAGCCCTTTACTGTATAGATTAACGCTAGTTTATTATACAGTAATATTTGGTATGGGGGCTTTATATATAGGGGCTTTATATATGGGAGCCATACATATGGGGGCTTATATATAAGTGAGTATTCGCTTACTCATAAGTGAGTATTCACTTATTCATAAGTGAATACTCACTTATTCTCGAGTAAATTTTTTTTTCTGTTATTCCATAAGTGAATATACACTTATTCGAAGAGGACGACTTATAACTTATGAAATAAGTGAATATTCACTTACAATAAGTGAAATTTAACTTATTGAAATTTAGAGAGTATACCTTATTTTACTAGTCTTTGTCCTTATTTTTAACGAAGTTGTTTATAGTAACATAATTAACATGACATTTAAGATATTGGATGGAAATCATAGACCAAAATGGGACAACTAATTACAGCGCCGTGGCTAAACAGCTCGCTTTTTGTATTCGAGAACATAAAAAACTTTCACAGTATGCTATATATTTATTAAACAATTTTTTATCAATAATTACTCAAATATTTATATCTCATTGAAGATACAAATTGTGCATATTTTAAAATCAACTTACATACTGAATTCTGAACTGAATAGTATTTGTTTTTTGAGGTACAACGGCTTGCTAAATAGTGGGGTTATTTTGATATTAACTTTTGGTTTGCTGTTAAATATGGTGTCTATGAGTTTATCATTCTATACTGTAAGAAAACAAATGAACAAAAATAACACATAATAACTGTTTACAAACACAATATATATTTCTGAAATTTCAGCACTCTCAACCAAAATTTCTTTTAAAATTGTTATTTGTGTATCTAATGTGGTCATAACTTTTACGTATATAACATACACTGTGTAAAATTATGTACATAAACAGCGTACGTAATATACACTGTTTACGTACGTAATTTTTTTGGCTAGGCAATAATTTGTTTATCACCCAAATCAACTAACACATTTTCTGTGACGCCACAGTGACATCACGAGTGAGTACTAATAGAGTCACAACCTCAATAGAACATAAACTTTTAAATACGTTTTCATAATTAAGGAGACGTCCCAGTGAAACATGGGAAATATCGATAAAAAAATGAAAAATTGTTCATAAGTTTATTTTGTTGATAAATATACAAAATCTGTCTTTACAATTTGTTCTCTTAGTTTTTTTTTTTTCAAAAAATTAGAACAAAATCCATTGAGATTTGCGGTACCCAGCTTGTGTCAAACATAGCCTATTTCTTAACAGAAATAGGGTCTGTTTGACACGAGCTGGGTACCGCAAATCTCAATGAATTTTGCTCCAATCATTTTACCGATTTTTCCCATGTTTCACTGGGACGTCTCCTTAAACAAACATTTCTCAAACGTTCTTAAGTTTTAAAAAATTGACACGTTTTTAAAACATTACTTTCTATTGGGGAAGTGAGTCTCCTACACTGTAAATCGAAACGTGTAAAATTACACAGTATGCTGTGTATTCTGGTTTCATACGAAATACTGTGGAATTTTACGTTTCATGTGTAACTTTACGCTCGCGAGTCTATTGTAAACTAACGTACAATAGACTTATTATGCCTGTTAACTAATAGTTTGACTCAGAATTACGACAGAAACCTGTGCAAAAGCTCGAGCTCGGCTGGAGCTCGCCCGATGCAACACGGATTCCCATCTCCGAGTTCAATACGTACTTTCTGTTCAGGGCCCGAAGAGGCTGGCTACTGATCGTACACTGCAGTTACCACGTCGTCAGAGCATGCTCACATCAGCTCCCGTAAGAGCACTCCCAGTGGGCTACACTGCAGACCGATCGTTAGTTGGTTTGTTCTCAGGGTGTCCTTCCCCCAGTCTGTTTGGTCCGCGAGAGGTATTTTATTGTCCTCTTGCCCTCTATTTCTAGCGAGCTCTCCTCTATCCGCCATCCGAGGACGCGCCACGTAGGGGTTACAGACTCCCCCGACATTTAAACCCATGTACCAAAATGAGTATGAAATATGTATAAAATGTGTAAAAAATGGTAAAATGTCTACAAAATGGTAAAAATGATTTTTAAACTGGATATAATATCCAACAGCTCTGAGGTAACCCTCAGTATTCTTTCTTCTGCTTTCACCCGGTCTTGGTTTCTGGATAACCGTCACGCTATGTGACCGATGTTTGATTCTTATCTGACCACATCTGATTGATATCTGACCGTTAACTGATCGATATGTAACCGTCATGTGATCGATATTAGACCGTTAACAGATTGATATCTCACCGTTACCTGATCGATATCTGTCATCAATCTGGCCGTTATCTCAGCGCTGTCTGATGCATATATCTCCTTTTTGACCGTATCTGTTTTTGGCGCAACGGTTCCGAATTTTGTTCAGTTAAGATCCGATTATCTAATAAAGTTAAGATTATATTTCCATTTATATTAGTATGGTACAGAATACAAATTATTAGTTTGTATTCTATATGTTCATAATACTGATATTTATATTCCCCGGCGATGCCAGATCATTTTAGCTAGTCTGTAAATAAATTAACCTCGAAGTATTCTGCGACTGGTAAAAAGGTTTCAGGGAAAGACTCCATCAGCAAGTCAAATGCATCCAGCACTTTGCCGTCAGGCAGAAACGTAGTGGCACACATCATCTGTGCCGCTTTCTTGATGGAACGATCTTCTGGGTCGTTGTACGCTTGTTGAAGTCCCTCAGTCTGAATATGTCTGAAGATTGACTGTCTTAGATGAAAAAAGCAGGCTTGAACTTGGGCTCTGCATGATTCAGCGGCGTTGATGATTGCGACTTCGAAATCAGTCATATCTGTCGGGGGCACATTCCGATGAGTTCCAAATAGCTCATACCCCCTAATCACAACTTCAAACACCTTAGAAGCAGCTTCACTCTTTCCCTCCATCAAGGCGTATATAAGAGGGAGCGCAACAACCTGCTCCATTGAAGGCATGGGTATCGAAGCAAGCACTGCAAATAATTGAAAGAAGACTTGCGGTACAACCTTAAAAGTTTCGTCCACAAACCTATTTGGACTTCGCATGACACGTCTCAAATTTTCTTTCGTTCCAAAAATCAATAACCTTCCATCTTCATCGTCCTCAGCATCTCGAGAATCGTAAAATATACAGTTTTCACCTGCAAAAGTGTTCTTGTACATTTCTTCAAGAACGGTGAACATTTTCTTCAATCACCGTCGATTGAAAAAACCGTCAAAACCGCCTTAGTTAAATTCGGTCTGACCGGAAGTTGTTACAGTCTCTCAGAAGGAACGTTATGCACTCACTGCGAAGCAGTTGTGCCGGTGGAGCTTCAAGATGTTCTTCCGTCCTTCGTTTTAGATTCGCCTTCAGCTCTGCAGCCTCAACCTCTTCCAGATTTGGAGCATGTTCATGGGGAGATTTATCGGGGTACTTGATTACGTCTTTAGTTTGACCGTGCGACCTATGTGACCGCATAATAGCGCGAGCTTTACACTACGGAGTTTTTCGACATACCAAAATACCCGGCCGATTTATTCTGACGTCTTATAATATAAATAACCATCAATGTTTAAAACGAAGTTTTTCACAGACGGAACCAATTCCGCAATCGTTTTAATTTTGTTAGTATTAATGACAGCTTGGTTGGAGGTTCGAGACAAAACAACGAATTAGCTAAATTCGAAATACTGTAATAATGGAAAAAAGAATATGGAAAAAAGAACTCGCGAAAAATATGCCATTGGAAAAAAGTATTGGAAAAAGTGACCATTGGAAAAAACAGACTGGAAAAATTAACCATTGGAAAAAATAGATTGGAAAAAGTCGTACAATTCCCAGGAAATGGTAAGAAAGTCTCATGGCAGTGTATGTCTGATAGGTGTCTGATCGCTGAAGTCCAAGGACCGAGCATGACCAGGAAATTCAATGCTGAAGCTATGCCTGGTGTCCTCTTAGTAATGTTATTCAAAACACTCATTATTGAATGTTAAAACTAAAGTAATTGAAACACTGGTGGAAATAACGATGGAACAATCGGCCTTTCACAAGTCAGAGTCAGCGCCTCACTTGGGTGGCCAAGCGGGATTGGTTCTTTCTTAGTTGTCTATGCGTACGTACTATACT
Organism: Ceratoteleas bidentatus; assembly: GCA_022817645.1. Taxonomy (NCBI): domain Eukaryota; kingdom Metazoa; phylum Arthropoda; class Insecta; order Hymenoptera; family Scelionidae; genus Ceratoteleas; species Ceratoteleas bidentatus. The sequence continues at coordinate 4,944 of JABFPB010004425.1, read as the reverse complement.
TAATCTTCCAGTTTAGGAAATTATGAAATTTCTTCTTTCTGTAGCTTTACATAGTCCGAAGATAATGAACAGCCAAAATTCCAAGTTGTTCAAGTCTCTGCGTCGACTAAAGTTTGAAGCAAATCACCAAAATAGATGGAATATTTGATTCATTTTTTAGACAGCAGGGGAACGGTGACGCATATGTGAGTCACATGTAACTCACTTGTGTCCCATATGGCTCCCCCGAGATGTAGTGTTCCGTCACAAAAACTTTGCAAGTTGTTTGGGCAACACTATTTAGTGATTCAGATTCCGATGATAAATGATGTAACCATTTTCATTAACACGTTTTCCGGGTTTTTGGAACTTTTGAGGGATCTCGCTATTTCGGCTACCATAGAGCATTTATAATAGCCGGTCAGCGCCAAAGATTTCGCCTTAACAAATGTTACACACATGACAATTTTATATAAAATGCAAATAATAATATATTTTATTAATAATATTAACGCATCAAGGGCGTTAAGTTATCCCATTGTTGACATGCGTGGATTTGGCAATACGAGACGATGGCTGAGGCAGCCAGTGATCTCAGATTTTTGTCAGCGTAATATCTCTCCACTCACATTAGTTGGCAGGCAAGTCTGCATGAACCGCTGTTTGGTTAAGCTCAAATGCTTGATCAATTAAAGGCACGCGCAGATGTGTTTGCCGATGGATGGGGTGAAGGGACACTACGCTGCCAAAAATCTGAGGGAACTAAAGGCAGCCCGAGGCGCAGTCGAGGATTTTCAACTCCGCGCATACTTTAAACCATGCGATAAAATCGACGAAATTATCACATGGCTTAGACCATAACTTTCGTATTCATCCAAAATGAATCAAAACAATTTTCGCTTCTTCTAAAGGAATGCAACGCTTTTCGCACTTAAGGATCCATACACAATATAACGTATTCTTGTTTCACACGGTCCGCTTTTACACCAGACATTCTTCCTGCAGATATAAGGATTTCGAGGCAAGATGTTAGTCTCTTTATTGCTGATTTAATACCTGACGCGACCGCAGGATCGAAGTACGAAACTGCATGTGTCAATCGGCATTTGAGAGGTGAACAACGATAATTAATTTTCTGAAGAATCAGTACAATGCAGTTATGCATATCGTTCTTCAATCGAAGAATTTCTAATTGTGAACCTCCCTTTACCTTTTCCGCTCGAGTGGTCAAATCTAAATCAGACGTGACATTGAAAAGATTCTTTTTATTCGAAAGCTTTATTTTACTAAGATCTGTTATGTTCTTCAAAACTTCAGGTTTTACCACACGCTGCAACAATATAGTTACAAGAGCATATTGGGACTAGCAGAATAGCCGCTTTTCGAAAACTTCAATTGCATTTTTAAGTACAATTAATTAAGCAACTAAATTTTCACCGTTCAAGCATATGTAGCATTTATTGCCATACGTATTTGAACTGTGAACATTAGCGTAATTGTGCTTTAAAACGTAAATGAAATTTTCGTAAACTGGCTTAACGGCCGCTATGTTTTATCCTGCTAGTCCCAACATTTTTTCGTATAAAAATGCGGCGAGAGGTACATCTTCTTGAAACTCGGTCAAAAACGGCTCGAAATCTTCAACATTCCTGTTTTAAATGCACAGTGAATTACATGGAGGCCGAATCTACCAATATAAGCTCTAAATCCTTAGTCGGATGTTTCAACTCCTGTTTTTAATCTTACAACACTTTTAAATGCAACATTTTTTGTACAAAAAACAAAAAACGCGTGTTTTTTGGTATTCGTCAAAAATGGTATATTATGCCACAAGGTCCAGAAAATAATAATTCCCGGCGAATGGATGTTTAGCCTAAGGCTAAAAGTCTTTTCTAAAAATCATTTTTTTTTAATTTTCTAAATAATAGAAAATTTTATCTATTGCAGATTAAGACTCTTTTTTCCACCCCTGGAAAACTGTTTCCTATTGTTCCAGTGGTATTTATGACCATTTGCGTGGTGAGTTATTTGAGTGCAAAGGGAGATATGGTCCGTGAGATAAATGACGAAATAAAGTTATCTCTGTAAGTTGACATCCGCGTTTGAATTGGGTCTGATTTTATACTTTAATTTATAAAACTAAATACGTATTTGTAGGTACAAGTCTGCTTGGATAAATTTGCCTTCAAATATAAAATCGACAATCAATATATTTCAAATTGCGTGTGACTCCATAAAAATTCAAATAACAGCATACGGAGTACTGGTTCTGTCAATGGAATTATACGTCAAGGTTTGAATCATTGAACTATGAATAATAATTCATAAAGTCTAAAATATATACTGAGATACTGTGATCATGTTTTTCTGTGTAGATTCTCCGCATATCGGTTACATATTTTACATTGCTTTGGACGTTAAGGGAAGAGTCGAGCATTTAAGCATGGGAAAGCGTTTTTCAACATCAGGGTTTAACTTTGTTAAAACGAAATGACGAAATATTTCGTCATTCTCATAGTCGAAAATATTAATTTAATAACAGATTTTCATTTCACAAAGAAGCTTAATATTTCGTCATCGTCATAGTCGAAAATATTAATTTAATAAAAGATTTTCATTTCACAAAGAAGCTTAATGTGATAATATGGAGAGAAGTTATATAGCAGGCTTATACTAAAACAATGCAGATAAAAAAGCGTTACGTTTATAATTGATTTTATGCCTTTTTGCAAATTAAGAGACACGGTAGTGTATCTGTCCAGGTACAAAAAGTGTAAATGTCAAACACACTAAAGTTCAAGAGACATGGTAGGGTCTCCGGTAGGGATTGGCGATATTAAAAAAATATCGTTATTTGATATCCATAAATATCAATATAGGGTGGATGCACCATTGAATGGTCACTACCCAGTGAATCGTCTGTGCATTAGAATGACAAAGATAGACAATACGTTTTAAATGGGTGATTATTCACTGGTGCAAATCTTAGCTGACCATTCACTGGTGCCTTTACCCTAATTTATTTTCTATAGACAAAATAAGGATTTTTAAGTTAAAATTATTTTTTGAATTTGAACGTTACACACGGTCTATAAACGTTCAGGGAACCGACTAATATTTGGTTAAAGATTTATTCTTCTAAATTTTGTATAGGATTATTCCGTAACTTGTTCTCAAGCAATTAATCTTCAATTTTTCGTTCCGTGTACAGAACTCTTTTAAGGACTATTTCAAGGTCTGTTTACAGGACTGTTTACAAGACTGTTTCAAGGATTGTTTCAAGGACTGTTTTAAGAACAGTATTAAAGGGACGGGCAAGGGAAAAATGATGAACATTCGAAAAAACTGTGACAAAAGTTTTATTCAATTTTTGTATGCTTTGAAATGTCGTCTTTCAGGTGGTGTTTTTGTTTTTTCGAAACTTGAAAAAGTTGATGAAATTAATAAAAATGTATATTTGACTGTAATATGAATGTAAGTTTGTAATGTGAATGTAAAACTTTAAACCCGTTTTTCTTTAAAACTATTTTTCGCCTGTTTTATAGCTTTTATAGCTTCATAATGTTCCTGAGTGTCCAGTTTTTATTGGATTTACTGGGTTTTTGTGAACTTTGTTCGAAATTTAATTATCTATTAATTGACTAGACAGATTTTGATTATTCGCATTTATTATAAGGTTATGAATAATAAAGGCATTTTATCCAAAATACATTTGTATGTATTTTTTATTGCTTCCAAAAAAGAATACAAACTTTCTCTAGCAAGAGGTTACGCTTTGAAACAGCCGCAAAAGCAGGTTACAAACATGCTGAAATTAATTAATTTAGGGGTACGATAATTCGAAGGTCGTAGTTAATTCGATAGTCGTAATTGCGTCACTCGTTGACAATAAAGGAGCGCAGTAATAGACTATTGATTGTGTAGTAGTAAATCGCCATCATACATGGCCGAGACTCGGAAGATAAAATTGATATTAACATTGTCATGAGTTGAGTCATTGATCATAAATCGTGACAAATAATGATCCCGGAGGGAGGTAAAAATGGGACTTGAGGAAGTGAGTAATATCATCCCGTTTCTGCAAGTTACAAATAGAACAAAAAGCGGACGGAAAAATCTTATGCGCAGTACCGTTATGTGTTATGCCGAAAAACTTATTGTTAACCAGATGCAGCTGTGCTAAAACTCTCTTGACTGCAAAGGACCCAGGATACCGAAGTATCCTGGGGTCGAATCAAGGGTTTTAGGTAGTGGGAATTTCAAAGAATTCGAATACATACTACTGCATTAAGGTTTTAAAAGTAGCGCGTGCCTTGCTAGAATGGCAATTATCTGGTTAGACCAGCGAATCGGGTCAAGGTTATCCCATAAATTGCCGAAGTCTATTTATGGGATAACCTTCCGACCACAAGATCCCTCATCTGCATTGTCCAGTTGTATTTTGGCTCAGAGGCCCCCCGCAACACATCACTATTCCTCTGCCGAAACATATTCTAGATAGATAGTTTTCATTCATACACGATATTTTGCCGGTCCATTTCAAGGCTAAGTCTAAAACTATGTTTTTCAATTTTATCAAACCGAGGTCTGACCTAACTGCGGAGCTGTTTGTGCATTTAGTCAACAGTGGACTAAAAAAATTGTAATTTGGCTTTTTTCAGTTTGGATACAGTCTGGATTCAGCCAGGAAATAGTCTGGCAAATGGTCCTGAGCCAGACTATTGTCAGAATAAAAAGAATCTGGCTGGAGTCTGGTAATAGTCTGGATACAGTCTGGATTAGTCTGGCAATAGTCCGGTGGCCAAAACACTCGGACAACCTCCAGCGAATTTTTCTCAAAACTACAGAAAAATATTTGGTCAAATATTATAATATAGTTCAATAGAAATTACCCACACTGTTAAAAATTTCGGAAGTCCAATTACGGTACATGCACCGTAAAATCGAATTAAGGTACAAATACCG
>JABFPB010004424.1:0-14947 GCA_022817645.1 Ceratoteleas bidentatus | reverse complement strand
AGAAATCGGTCACAATTCCTAAGATTTCCTAAGAATCCCTAAAAAATTTCTTATGAAATCTTAGGAATTGTGACCGACTTCTTAGGAATTCTTGGGAACTTCAAACACGGGTTGATATATTGCAAAATAATCTAATTATGTTGCTAATTTAATTCAATGCTAAAAGTTTGACTTCTATTCGATGAACTATTTTCTTCGATAAACTATTTGATAATAAATCATTTCTCAAAAACTAGACCGTAAAAATGGTTGAAACTTTGGCAAATTAAAGTAATCAATGTGTGCTTTTACATACAATTTTTTAAAACTTCATATTTATTTTCACTTTTCGTTTGAAAGTCTTTAATGTGATTATATCATGGAAAACCGTTTCCCACATTTTAAAATCATTAATTAAACATTATTCTGCTTATAAATATTACGTAAACCAATACTAAAAAATTGATGAAAAACCAAAAGAAAAACATTTCTTTTTCAAAATTTGATTCCAATATATGCCTAGTATCTATATGTACTGTTTTGCAAGTCTTCGACATAGAATATCTCTCGATCCGGCCGGTAAGTCTTGACAAAAATGTCTGCAGTTGAAGCAATAGACATGAATAATGTTGAGTTAAAATTGCAACAAATTCGCCCTATTTTTTTGTCGATACAACCGCCTTACTACTTTTTCATTTACTTGCTACCGCGAGTGCCTCTTATTCCGAAAACCAAGTTCGCCGCCACCTCCCCCGGAGTTTGCCGGCGTCGGCGCGTCGCGCGCGAAATCCCCTAGCGGCGGCGCCAGCATCTGGCGCGGCGTTCGGGCGAGCTCGGGCGAGCTCGCGCGTCGTCGGGCAAGTCGCGGCGCCTCGCGCCTGCGGCTCGTCGCCGCCGACTCGACGTCACAGTGAAGTATGGGATCTTGGACGCTGAAAATGGCTGCGCTGTCCGCGACCCGCGGCGGACGTAAATATAGCCTGCTGCTCGGCTCCGTCGTGCTCCTCACGAGAGTGCTGGCCGGTGAGTAAACCGCGCGTTTACTCACGCGAAGGGCAAACCCCGAATCGGGCGTTTGCCCGCGCGACCCGACGGCTCCCGGAGAGCGCCGGTTTTTTCGTGCCGACTTGTGTGTCCGGGATCGTCGCTCGGTTATTGTGCTTTGAAGGTTAGGACGCGGCGCTTTATGTAATGCCAGTGTCGACGTAGTGCCCGTTTTTTCCGCACTCGGTTTCGTCGGATCGGACCGACGGAGTAAACAATGCGCGCACTTACGCAACGCGCCCGTTGACAAACGTAACGCGAGTCGCGATGAGTTTCGCGTGTTGTGTCTACGATGTTTTGCAATTCGCGAAATTTTATTTTGTGACAAGATTTACGAGGGCTAATTTGAGATCGGTGAGAGTGTCCTTTCTTGCACATTTCTCATGTGAATACAACAATGCTGCCGCGGAATTTCGGGGGGAAATTTTAGGTAGTGAGAAACAAATAGTGACAACTTTGAGTGTCAGCTGTTTGATTTTGAAGATTGTGCATTGCAGCAGCTGAAAGAGTGGAGTGCAATGAAGTTTTATGTATTTGAACATTTTTATCTATAGTTTGTGGGAAGGATCTTTCATGATTATTGTTATATTATTGACAGTGACGAAACAGTACAATCAAATTCAGATTCAGTGTGCTTTCCGATGACATTGCGCATTGAAAAATATTGTAAACAAACCTAATTGAAACAAACAATGCAAATTATATTACACCCAATGAATATCGAACAAATCATTTTTAAATTATTTAAACTTCTTGTTTAAACAAAGGATAACAAATGGATTTGACTATATTCTAATAATATTGTATTAAAAGTTAATAGAAAAGTTAAGCAAAATTCAAAGAATAAGATACCACAGAAATAATTTTTTAAATTAACTTTGTTATATTGTTCTTTGACATTTTCTCTAACTTTCAACCGTACTCACATCAACTTTTAATTGTCAGAACATTGTTTAATCCGTTCAAAACAAAAAGTTCATCATGAATGAGATTGTACCAGAACCTCATTAATCTGAAGTACATACATGTGTGCAAAATATGACTTTCATTTTATTCAGTATTTGAACAATTAAAATACTTTCAGATTGAAGCCAATTGAGAATGGATTAGTAAATATCTTAAATGTGAACTATTTATAATAATTTAATAGTATTATTTGAATTTAGTGAGAAGTCAGTGTCATCAATTTTCACATACCATCCAACCAAAACATAATTAAGTTACAAATGCTTCCTTAACCAGATATTAATTACATGACTAATTATAATTTTTTAGAGGATCTTGTTACTGAAATATTTCAGTTATAGACTACAATTTATTTACATTTCTCAGAGCACACGATGTTTCATAAATGACTATTACATTTAGCAAATGAGATTTACATATCGGAAACAGATTATGTTCACTTCATAAATATTTAATAAAAGTTTAAGAGCTATATTATATCACTGAATTAAATTCGAATGACATTAACAACTTTGCAGATGTTTATTAATGATTTATTTACTCGATTTAAATTGCCAAGATGATTGATAAATAATTGTTTGCTCTTCATTTATACTTATAGGCTCTATATCACAACTGTTTGGATCAACTCATTATCATAAAATGAACCACTGATAGTTGAGTTTTTGATTAAAATAAAATAAAAGCGAATACACTGAATTGCATATAAATAGTTTTCATTGAAATCTATGTAATTCATAATACCTGTCCCAGTTTTACGAAAACGAATAAAAAAACCGAAATTAACTTTACTGTTCGACACAAAGAGCAGCTTTTAATATTCGTCACGAAATCTGTCAAGTCACATTTGAGGCATTCTGATATTTGTATTGTCCAAGTTGAATAAAGTATGGAAATCACATTTGAAAGACTTCCAGGCTTTTGTTTGGCTTAAGAAAAATGTAGGAATGGATAGGGTATGCTAAGGGACGAAGCAGGGCAGGCACAATCGTATCTCATCGTTGGACCTTGTCAAAGGTCTTTCATTGAGTGTTAATTTTTCGATACAATACTTTGAAAGTTCCTACAGTAAATCTCGTTGCGTTTCGACTCATGCGTACAAAAGTGTGCACATGAAAAAAGCATTTCTAAAAGGTCTTTTTATGACAATTTTAAAAATACAGTGAAAAAGGAAAAGATATTACACTTGTCTAAGAATTTTTTTTCCATATACTCCCATATATTCGTCTTATGACGAATATATGGGAATTATATGCAACATTGAATATATTCATTGTGGAATCTAATTATTGTATTATTACTTATATATTTAAATTAGTAATTCATCAGTTACTATTATTATAAAATAATAGTAACTGATGAATTACAGTTACTGCATATATAATATGCAGTAACTGATGCATTACTAATTAAAATAATAAAATTATTTTACTTAACAAAAAATTTCAATTTTAGATTTTAATTGTCATTACAATAATACAAACGGAATATGCTAGTAACTCAAAAAGTATTTAAAAAATCGAAAGAATCCCTGTAATTAATGCACATCTTATGAACACTATTTTGTTTCATTTCGTGCCATAAATAATATAAGGCTACTTTTTTACATTTATTTATTATTTCTGAATCATATATCTCCAATCCTACACGGTAAATTCCTCTCATCTTTCATTATATTGTAGCTCTACATCAGAAACTATTTGTTAGACATTTTTACCTGAAAATATTATTGTGATTATTGTATATAATTTGTACTAATTGGGCGATTGCCTGTTTTTTCCAAATAAATAAATAAATAATTATAATTGAATTCCTATATTATTGATTTACTTACAAGCAAAACGTGTTTAACATAAAGCAATTTTGTTGTTCATTTAATGAAACATTAATACTTTGACTGTTCAATAATTATTTTCTTGAGACTACGCTCAGAAAAGTATCCTTTTGAATGAAACGGATTCTTGCCCAAAAACGAAAATCGTTTTCATTGAAAAGGTTTCCTTTTTGTTTGAAAAGAACTCGTTTTAGGACAAAAGGATATTCTTTTTGGCTGAGAATCCTTTTTGAATCAAAAGGAATGCAATATTCCTTTTGTTCTCAGTCTGCACTGAGAAAATCTTAGTATCTGCTGTAAAAATTGGTAACTTTTACACACATTTTTTCAACGGTTATCTTTATTTTACCTTTTTGTATGCACATCCTTAATAAATTACATTGAGAAAGTATGTTAGTTTTACTACAATTTTGCATATCTACAAATTGCAAAAATCAATCTTACTATAACAGTACAGATCTCCTCATACTCCCTAAATTTCAATGAGACAATATTTAGTTAATTTAAGTGCAGTCATAAAAGATATGCACAAGTCGACGTTTTTTCGCTTATTAAAATTTAGAAAGGATTAACTATTTTATCTTAATATTGCTTAAACGATATTAAACCATCTAGAAAAATGTTACTTCATTTTTAAACGGTTACGGAGAACTGACGGATAGTGTAAAAATGGCTTTTGAAGTTGACGTGCGAAAAAAAAAATGATCTCGCGTAGTTTCTCACGTGGTGTTTTACACGTTGCTCGCTCGGCGGCGTCCCACGGAGCGTCGGATCGACTGCGCCGGTCTGCCGGCCGGCCGGCTCCACTCGACGGCTTTTGGGCAACATTCTCTCCTCTGTCTGGAGTAAACGTAAACAACGACGAAAAAGCCGCACTCGATGTCCGACGCTTTTTTCCGCTTCCCCGCAGCATTATCAATTCACGTTTCGCTCAGGTAGCCAGCGCAAATCAGATGCGGAACTCGATCGGATGACGTAACGCGCGTCTGCGTTAAAATATGCATTTCGGAATGAGCTGATATCTTCGCCCGTAAAATTGCGGTTATAATTCATTTTTCAATTACCGTTCCACCCTGTATAATAAGACCCTGATGAAACGATATGTGCATTGTAATGGTTATAATATGATATTGTAAAAAGTGTTGTTATATGTATTGTAAGCTGTTGCGCCAATGAGATAGCTGGGTTCAATCATTTTTGCATGATCGGAATGGTTCAGTTATATTAAAACTATTATTAATTTTTTATTACTTTAACGCATAACTTGATTGTAGATTTCGTTGCAGTATTAATAAAATTGGTTAGTTTCAATTTCATTAAGCGAATTTTAAAACGTAACGCAATTATAAAACGACTATGTTCGGTTTCTTTGGTGATTTACTAGCAAGCTGTGAATCTGGAAATCGTGGAAACCGAAAGTGTTGGAAAAAGGAACTTGAAATTTGAAACCGGGCGAGGAGTCTGCGCGGCACATGGTGCTTTCGGCAAATCAAAAAACTCGAGACGTTTGCCGTCTCGCTGTGGTGCCGCCAGCGTTCGGATATTTGCATTTCGAGTAAGAGGAAAACAAATGTTTAGACACCAAATGTTTGGATAAACTCGTTTGTAATTCATGCATCGCTACACTAGTCACGTACTGGCAGCTCTGACAATCTTGGCCAATGTGAATGGAGAATCGAGAATGTTTTTGTCATCGTTGGCTGCCCCCACACCCATCCTCTCGGTCATTTATTTTGCGACGGTTGATTAAGTTGATGCAGTGTAAAACATATTTTTTCATTACTTTATTTCCCACACATTTCCATGAACAAAAATGCATAATAAATTATGGTATCAAATCTAGGCAGACTAATGCTTTCCAATGTAGACTTTAAACTTAAATATATTAAAGTAAAAATACGAGACAATAATATAAATTTCTTACTAAATTACACACTAAACAAAAACATTAATATTTCTTAATATTTAATTAATTAAAGTTCACAAACTCATGAAGTTTTAATTAAATTTTGCAAATAATAAATTGAATTTTGCCATTTGTTTGTAATATTTAAGTATGTCGTTGCATTTTAAGTACATTGATTTTACTGTAAGCATATTTTTTACATTACACAAAAATCCAAACCATTTTCCCGAGAAGCCCAAATGTTTACGTTCCATCTCTTGTCGTTGCATTGCACTTGAGGCAGATGCGTTTTAATTGGCGTGTTAATTTTAGTCCGCCGGCGGAAAAAGGAAGAAAACAATGCATATTATATGCCGCGGTCTCAGACGTCGGCGGACCCTAAAAATGTCCAAAGGAAGTCACGATCCGTCAGATCCGGACGTTCGAGCGCGTATAAATAGAGTGACGAGTGAAGATGCGCGAACGAAGCGGGTTTTATGACACTTGGTGCGAAATAGGAGCCGCCTCGCGCGACAGTCATTTCGAGCGCAGATAACGACCGCGCGTCACTCGTTGTTTTCTTTTGCCTCGGCTTTTTGTTGTTACTTTTTTTTTGTTTGGCGCTGTTTTCTTAAGGCGTCTCTCTCCCTCTCGTTCTCGGTCGCCGTCCCTAGGGCTCTAGGGATATGCCATGGATATAATAAAGCAAAAAGATATAATAAAGATTGAGCTTTGAAAAAAATGTGATTATTTTTGTTTGCCAGTATGTCAACCATTTTTACCGTTTAGTTCTCGAGAATTAATTATTGAATAGTTGAAGTTTTAACGTGAGCAACACATGAGCAACAGAATTGTTTATGTTATTTACATTATTTCATTTACATTTTCTTACTTAAAAAATTAACAACATTTTTAATGGTAAAATTTAATTTTTAACGTTTACAAATTTGTTTATGCTAAACATTTTTCAAAATGTCGAAACACAGAACGAAATAGAATATCGTTCTGCGTGAAAAACATTGTATTGAGGAGGGCAATTATTTATCCCTACTTTCCCCCCAGTAGCATAATTTTCATTATTCTCCTAGGACGATGTTGAAACCGACAATATCCTCCCAGTGGGTCGATTATTTTTCATTACTACCCTAGGACAGTAATACAAGTCAATAATGAAAATCATAATGAAGGCGCTTCAATCCTAAAATCAAACCAATTATGGGGCTCTATCGATGCACTTGTTACAAAAAATCTTTTATTTAACTGGTTTTGCTTCATTATTCGTTACGCTTGCCACATTTTGAGAAATTTGTTTTTCGATTTTTTAATAATCGATTCCGTTTTGTTCTTGTATAATCGATGGTAAGACATCGATTTCTTAATTAATCGGTGTTTTCATAATCGATTCTTTTTGTTCAATATCGCCCATCCTTATCGGGCTCTGTTTTTGTTTTGCTTTTTTTTTGCGCGCGCGTTAAAGTTGCGCGCATAACAAGAGACATGGAGCAACGCCAATCGCTCGCAGGCTTGAGAAGGGAGACGAAAACGTGCGACCACGCCGATCCAGCGCGTCTCGTCGTGGACGTATTACGTACACACTTCAGGGCTACGTTTGAATAACGCAGTTGAGAAGCCTTCGACCATATCAACTCAATTGCTTCGATACCCTCAAAGGTGTCCTTAAGGTGCTCCTCGGCGGTTATCTTAAGGACCCTAATTTGTCGCATATTTTTTATCTCAAGCTCATTAGTTTACGCGATTATTTTAGTACAAGAAACGAAAATTTGTTTCTAGCTGAGGGATGAAGGCCTATTTTGTACATTTTATAGTAATCAACAAAGCATAATTTGAAAGCGTACGTCAAAATTAAAACTCCATCTTAAGAAACTCTTTATTATACAATTAAGATCAAAACTGTGTCAAATTTGAAGTAAAATCGGATGAAAATTAGCTTAAAGAATTAGTACCTAAGATCCCCCTTTTTTGACCATTTTTATTACAAAATAACTTCCGAATAATCATGTTTAAAGTGTGACAATTGTTTATATCAAACTGTATGAAAATAATAAACATAATTTACAATATTGAAATTTACATCTGCATTACATTACCACATACTGAAAGCTTTAAAGTATCAAAAACTGTCAAGAAAAAAAATGTATTTTTTTATTTTTCATAATCTTCTTATTGCACGTCCCTTAAAAAAAATACTGGAATAAGACTGTATGTTTAAAGTTATTTGGAATAAATGTCCATTGGAAGAAAATCCTTGATATCAACGGATTGTAAGTCATGATCCTTTACCAAGACAAATTTGCACATTTTCGGGGTCTAATCTGGTTTAATAATAGGCTTATTTGGGTGGTAAACCGTTAGAAAATATTATCATCCTTCAAATCGGAATCTACAAAAATATTAATGAAAGTGTTCAAGTAACTACAGTTCATCTATATAATGCTAAACATGTAATACATTTGGTTATCAAAAAAATAGCGTCACATCCTGGATATTGTTCACGAATGAGTAAAAAATACTCATAGATAATGCTCAAAACTGTTACATTATTATCAGATAGCTGCAGTAAGTGAACGAAAATCGCTGAACTTACGGTTCGTTGACCTTTCCGCCTAAAAAGGCATATGTACAATGTTTGGAGTGAGTCTATCACAAGTTTATATGACCTATTGTCCAATGGACGTCAATTTAAATTGGAAAATTGAGCGAGAGGAAAGTTTCGGAATTTAAATTGTATTGAGAAAGTCGGAGAGGAAAGTTGATGGCACTTGGTATGACAAAGGACAAAATCGCGTTGTTCAACAAGCGCTTTTTGTTATCTTCAGAAAGGTTTACTGACAAAAAAATATTGACATTGTAGTTTTTAAGTCGGACTATCTGAGATGCATTTTACAATGATGTAAACTATGTATTAAATAAAACAAAATTGACAAACAAATGAAAAAGGTTAAATGATGATATTAAGAAATGCAAAAACTCCAAAAAAGAGAAAGTAAAAAAAGCAAAAAACGATGAAAGAATATCAAAAGACGATGCTATTTGAACAAGATAGTAAACGATAGTAAATAGTAGTAAATAAAACAATTAAATGGTTCGATCGATCACATTTTCGATTGCTGAAGAATGTGTAAAATAAAATCAACTCGATATGCATATCCTGTAGTCGTGCACGTGATGCGTTGTCGATCGAGGCGTAAAATGATATGAAATCCGTGGGTCGCGGTACGAGTTGTATTGGCGCCCACGCCGATCTATGGCAGTTTAATTGCAGACATTCTCGCGCCCTTACTCACGGCGCGTATTTTTCGCAATTGTTATTCTTCATTCATAATACTTGGCAGTCAGTTGACGCAATTTACTTTTCATTCTGCGCCCGCGAGCGTTCCCACGGATGCGCTCCCACCACCGCGCAGATTTGGGACCGCTGCTTTGTCCCAAGATCATTGATTCAATGATGACGCGCTTAATTCGATTATCTTACTGTCGTTACGCTCCATCCTTTTCAGTCTATTGTCCTCGTTGGCTCTTTATTTCTATCTTTGGCTTTTGTCGTCTTAACTTTAAGTCGTTGTCGTTTATTTCGAACTATTTCATTTAATGCGTCGGATTTTTCAAAGCTTCAGACACGCTTGAATCATTCGAAATCTAAAAGATAAATTAATTTATCATTTTTTACGCTATTCATTTTACTTGTTTTATCTTGCCTTAAAGAATATTTAAACAATATAAATTGTGGTTGAACTACGCACTTTGAACTAAAATTTTAAAGAAAAATTGTAAAGACCAGATTTACACAGAATTTCGTTGGATTTGAATATGTTCAAGGTGGCGTAATAATGACTTGACAACGGAACTGAGGTTTGAGCTCATGAATGGTATTTGTTAACCATATATAGGTCGCCCCTGCATGCGTATTTCATACATGACAAACGCATCTTCTCAGCGAAATCTTCAGGCATAATTATAATCTTTATAGATACCGTATGTAATTTCCATGTGAACACTCAGTTTAAGTTTCACTATACAAACTTGTCATTTAAAGGAGGTGGACTGTTCAGGGGACTCTTCACGAAAATGGCTATTTTCGTCAGTTTTAATCGAATCACCCTGATTTGTTGGTATATTGTAGAATCGAAAACCCCCCAAAAATCAATTGTTTACCATTAATTCACAAAAAGTTGTAAAAAACCCCAATTTTCAAAAAGTTATTGGGAGCTCAAGTTACAATCAATTTTATTGTTTTTAGTGCCATTTTGTTGGCGGATTTTTAATATCTATCACCAAATAAAAGTTATAAACAATAATGTGAAAAATGCCAAAAAACATCGTTTTTGTGTGGAGAGTCCCCTTAAGCACCGGATTACATCCAGGCATTCTTTTATTGATGAACAATAATATACATAGAAAATACATTTTTGTAATAAAAAACTACTAGATGTAATAATTTATAATAACCCTTTCACAAGGGCCCATCAAGATAAACAAATGTGTCATATGTATATAAAAATACATGTTTTATGGAAGGGGGGGGGTAATTTTTGGCATCAAACTTTTTAGCACTGCTACAAAAGGTTTGTTCGCAAAGAAACATCATGTAACATTGAAGAAGGGTGACGCGTGAACAATTTCAATATTTTTTAGATATTCCTAATTCAACTCCCTATGAGGATAAACAATTAGAACATTTTGCAAAAGCGCCTACTTTCCAAAGCACATAATGAATTGTTTTTTATATTATAATTGAACTGACGGGCTAAAGAGCGCTGCGAGCTCTACGAAATTGTTGTATACTTATAAAACACATACTAATCTTTATGAACCTTTTCCCTCACAGCGCACGGGATAATTTGTTACTGCGACGGCCACTGCCCAGACGACCGTCAGAATGGAACGTGCGAGACGAAGCCCGGGGGCCACTGCTTCAGCGCCGTGGAGAAGGTCTGGGACGGCGGCCAGTTCATCCCGGAGTGGTCATTCGGCTGCCTGCCCCCGGATGAGCGCGGCTTCATGCAGTGCAAGGGCTACCTGGTGCCCCACCTGCGGGTGAAGAACATCCAGTGCTGCAACCGCTCGGATCTCTGCAACAAGGACATGTACCCGGCGTACGAGGAGCGCGGAACCGTCGCCCCCGAGAGCTCCGGCGGCCCACTCGCCATCGAGCCGAACGTCCCGGTGATCATCCTCGCGGTCTCGCTGTCCGTCTGCCTGATGGCCTTCATCGTCGCGCTGCTCGTCGTCTATCAGCGCTACGTGAAGAAGAAGGACCGCGGCCAGTGCCTCGTCTCCTCCAAGGACCTCATCGACCAGAGCAGCGGCTCCGGGTCCGGGCTGCCTCTGCTGGTGCAGCGCACCATCGCCAAGCAGCTGCAGCTGCAGCAGTGCGTCGGCAGGGGGCGCTACGGCGAGGTCTGGCTGGCTAGGTGGCGCGAGGAGAAGGTCGCGGTCAAGGTGTTCTTCACACTGGAGGAGGCGAGCTGGTTCCGCGAGACGGAGATCTACCAGACGGTGCTGATGCGCCACGACAACATCCTCGGGTTCATCGCGGCGGACATCAAGGGCACCGGCAGCTGGACGCAGATGATGCTCATCACGGACTACCACGAGCGCGGCTCGCTGCACGATTACCTGCAGACGACCGTGCTCGACTACCAGGGCCTGCTGGCCATCTGCCTGTCGATCGCCTCGGGGATAGCGCACCTGCACACGGAGATCTTCGGCACCCGGGGCAAGCCCGCAATAGCCCACCGGGACATCAAGAGCAGAAACATACTCGTCAAGAGGAACGGCGACTGCGCGATCGCTGACTTTGGATTGGCTGTCCGTTATTTGAGGTCAGACATCCGGTGGTTGCATTTTTCGTTGGCTTACTTCTAGGGGATATTCCAGAGCAATAGAGCAATTGTTGTAGTCTAGACTTTTTTAACAGATTACAGATTAAGTAGTGTTTACTGTAGTTTCAACAGTTCAGACTGTAAACTAAGCAATCTTAACTGTAGTTTTAATAATATATTTCGCTGGGTATACGAAACGTGTACAAAACTTCTATCAAAAAGTCTTCCAAAAGAACGTCTTGCAGACATTTTTACTGAGCAAATAGAAGTCGTTACTTTGAATTTACATGCATTTGAAATATAAAAATCAATGATCCCATGTCTTTCAGTAGATAACCCTTTTTAACTTGGAATTTGGCTCTTTCAGTGACTCCAGTGAGATCGACATTGCTCCAAACACTCGGGTGGGCACACGCCGATACATGGCTCCCGAGGTCTTGGACGAGACCTTGAACACCGCCTCTTTTGACGCATTCAAAATGGCAGACATGTACTCCGTCGGACTGGTTCTGTGGGAGGCTTGCAGGAGATGCGTCAGCAGCGGTAAGGTGTCCAGTGCAGAGCCCTACGCGTTGCCCTACCACGACGTCGTGCCCAATGACCCAGACTTCGAGGACATGCGGCAAGCCGTTTGCGTCAAGAGACTACGCCCGATCATTCCCATGAGATGGGAAGCAGATTCGGTTAGTTTTGGCCATATACAGTTACTTGTATTCCGATTAGGCTTGTTATATGTTCAAATTATTCATTAACAGTGCAATTCAAACGTTCAATTAAAATAAATAATTAAAATAAAATACTGTTGCCGAATATTTGACAAACATATTGATTAGATACAGTTCTTGCATAGATAATTTTGATCAGATATAGATGATACGTGGATCAAACTCATAATTGATTTTATCTATCTATCTGATTTTTATTTATCTTCTAAGTAACCCGTCTTCAGTCAAACACTAGTTGGCATTCGCGAAAGTGCGCATTTTTGGCACTGCGAGCAATTTATCTAACATTATACAATGCAGAGGTGCAAATACATATAGGTTTGCTAGTGTATGCAATCTTATATAACAATTTTTTGAAATCATTAAAACTACACAAATGTCGCTTTATGAAACTCTAAATCTGTCTATAATTATACTACCGATTCAAGCCAGCATTGATGTTAATATGAAAACCAATTTTGAGAAACAAAATGCTTCTTTCAGGTTCTCTCGGCACTGACGAAGGTTATGACTGAATGTTGGCACACGAATCCGGCAGTGCGCTTGACGGCGTTACGCGTAAAAAAGACAATATCGAAGATCCACATCGACAGCGCGATCAAGATCGTATAGAGGGCGCCTCACAAGTCTCAGCCTTGGCTGGATGTCCTCACCGACTATTCCTCCTCGATTGTACATAAACGAGTAATTGCAGACTGCAATTTGAAGACTGACGAACGAAATCAAACGTGTCGCGTCGAGCTTGTAAATAAAGCCGGGATTGTAAATAGCGATTAAGCCGTCGATCGCGAATCGACCGCCCTTTCGAAAATTCAGTAGAAAGTCGATGCTTCAAGTACACGTTATTTATGAAGCAACTGTTGTAAATAGCACGTACATTTTGGTCGTTTTTTAATCATTTTTGCGTCTTCTTTTACATAAACACAGATACGACGTATTTACGCAATTTTGCTAAACGAAGGGGTTTTACTGTAAATAACGACCGAGTCTTGTACATAATACTCAATGATAATTGCGATGAACTGTCCTCGCCGAGACTGAGAGAATTTCAGGCCTCAACTGCGCTACTTAATGCTCACATTTTGATGCTAACGCGACGTTAGTTGTGTCTGGTTTTACTTTGTATCGAATTTTTGCAACGCCACGCGGTTGCCTGCGATTCGTAAATTGCCGCAATGCTGAAATTTCGATAAAAGCCGTTTTCGCGCATGCTTTTGTTTGCGCGCAGTTTATGTTGAGTAACATAATTTGTTGATGTCTGTATGCGTATGTGTGGGTGAGTGTGTATATAGTCCATGCTAGACGATTGTACATAGCGAATTTACAATTAATGACACTATGAATTCGATTCATTGCCACGATTGTACATTGATTATTACTCATAGAAATTGATGATCTTACGCAGCATTATCATAAATCAAAACGAGAAAGCATTCATTTGATTTGTCTAACATCATCAATATATTTTGCACTTGGAAGACGTATTTAGTATACGCGTACCCTGTGGCAATGTAAAATATAAAGAAACAGGTTTTCAACTATTTTCTTGAAATGTTGTTTACAAATAGCTTTCGACCCATAGAAAACTTGAATTAGTTGTTAATTAAAAATAGTAATTAAATGTTTATTTGTCATTACCTATAACGTATTGTTAGGACATTTTTAAATAGTCACAAGGTGGCCAGTTTCGAACCGATTTTGAATAAAAACTCAAATCTGACCTAAAATGATGTTTTTCCATTTTTTATATTCTAATGTATAATGATTATTGTAATAAATTGATCAAAAATCTGTCTAACCACATTGATTAAAAATTGGCCAAGTTTGGACTGTCTGAAGTTGAGAAATTAGAAAAAAAACATTTCCGAGATATTTTATTTTAAGTTTGAAATTAAATATAAATAAACAGTTGAACCGTTAAATAATCGATTTTTCTTATCGATTTTCACAAATCCAGTAACATAAAATAGAATTATACATCTCAAAGTGACAAACTACGAAACAAAAATTGTTTGCATAAAATCAGGTTTTAATCGGTTTTCGGTGAAGATCTTCTTAACATTAGGTAAATGGCAGTAAAATAAGCAGTTTTTCACCTTTCATTTGTCTTACAGAAATGTATTATTATTTTATTAAAACAATATCTTGTACAAATTTGAACATTTAACTACGAATTTTACAAAACTCTGTATTCCAGATTGTTTTAAATATAGTCGAAGTGTAATAGGACAAAAACTGTTAACAAATTTGTTGCTTCTTTCTTAAGAAAAGAAATTCTTCTTGTAGTTTTTTTATTTAAGTATTTTGTCACCAATTTTGAATATTTGAGAAAGCGTTTGGGATATATACGGTTAAAATTAATGAGCAAGTTTCAAGTATAGGTAATCTTTATTTCCACTATTTAACAGGGTACAAATGAAAAATACGTCGTGCAAAAGAATGTAAAACAGTTCCGAAGATTGTGAACTGTTCACAGAGTGAAGTATAAACTTGGAATATATAGTGTTTAAGCTATTGGCTGTATATATAATTTTGTAAATTAGTCGCATGTTATTCTGAGTTGCCATTTTGAATTTGTAAGCAGTTATTCTGTTGTGAATAATGACGTTTAAGTTATAACTCACAGTTATATATAGTTTTTATTTTAAGGAGAAACTCTTTATCTCATTAG